>VWZL01004996.1:275733-340868 GCA_013396915.1 Stercorarius parasiticus | reverse complement strand
GGGCCGGGCAGGCGCTGGGGCACCTTATTGGGGCAGGGGAGCTGGCGGCGGGGCGGTGGGTAATTCTGTCTTGTTGCCCGCGGCTCCCTGGGGGGTGGTGTTTCCATCCAGCCTTCCTTCTTGCCTGTGCCTGCCCGCTGCGGCCTCCCCTTCCTGCGTCGCCGCCGGGAGGGCCGCTTGGCTGAGGGGAGGGAGAGAGGGAGGGAAGGCAGGCAGGCAGGGTCGGGGTTGTGGCGGAGGCGGTTTGTGGGGCCGGCCCCGGCCGTGTGAGGGCCGAGGTACCCGCAAGCATGGGGCAAGCGGCGCCCCCGGGGTGCGGGAAGAGGCCGCGTTGTACTGGTTTTGCCTCGTCAGATGATCGTTGGAGCTTATGACTGGCTTTACCCTGCCCAGAGGGCAGTTCCCGAAGGCCTGACAGAGGGTTTCTCAACATCGATGGAGATTTGTGTTTGGACAAGCCGTTAAAAGCTGTGCTGCTCGCCCACAGTGTAGCACCTGACAGGACTGGGAGACCTTACTGGCAGCACTCAGGGAGGTTAAGGCCCTTCAGGGCTGTGAGGCAGCAGGCCAGGTCTGAGGGAGGGCAGGCTGAGGGTGGCAGAATGCTCCCTCCTCAGAGCAAGGCTTCAGCTCCAGTCCTGCAGCTGCCACGTTTCTCTCTCACGAATAAAATAGTTAATTTCCTGACAGCAAAACTGGCGTTAATTTGTTGTGGAGAAGTGCTGGGGACTCCCTCAGTCATTAGGTTGCTCTTGCTAGGTCAGAGCTTTTTTTGTAGCTGTTACGTAGTATCACTTAGAGGCTTCTGGGAGAGCGTAGTCATCAGGAATAGATCTCGGGTCTCTCAAAGTTACCTATTCACTCAATCATATATTAGCAAAGAAAGAATAGGCTCAATATGTGAGCTTGGCTTTTCTATCAGTACCACATTATTTTTTTTATATATTTGCCCCTATAAAGCAATGGATGATACACAGTTACATTAACCCAGCTCAACATAAAGGAATTTTGCAGGCAGTGAAGAAGGCTGTGGTTATATAGTAGCTTTACTCTGACATGAGGAAAGCCCAGCTTTTCTCATACTGATTTCATACTGTTACAGTATCTTCTTTCTCTCATTGCTTCTCAGCTGAGCACCAAGACATACTATGACTTGAGAAGAAAAAAATATCTCTGCAGCTAAGGCAATGGAAAGAGACACAGAAAAACAGAAACCCTTTAACTTGCTAGCACTTTGCAAAACATTTGAAGACCCAGAGGCTCATATATACCAATATTTTCATAAGCTTACTTGTCTGTTTCACCATGCCATTTGAAGTGTGCCAAGTGAATGAAGCTACTGAGCTATGTTTACTTTTCTCCTCAGTGGTGATGAGGTTGACAACCATATTGAGCACAAATTTTGTTGGGATGAGAAGAGATGTGATTCCTCATCGATGCAGCTATGCTGTCATAAATCTGTACTGAGGTGTAGTCCAAATAATGTTTTTGGAAGTCATTAAAACCTGAATTTTACACATAATCACATGGAACTTTGAAAATGTTGGGTTTTTTTGCCTTCCAGCCTGATTCTTCACTGCCTTAAATTTTCAGAGTCATTGACCCTTTTCCAACTGTCTGTAGACTCCTATCAAGTCTGAACTGAGTTAGAAAAGTAAGTAATTTTATTTTTTTGAGAGTTTAAGTACAGATAGGTGGATCAAGAGAAGAGTCTAGTGCTACACTCGGTGTGGTCCTTGCTTTCAGATTTTTAATGCTCAATAAAAGATGCAGCTTTACCTGCATAGCTGCATCTTTCTCTAGACCTTTAGCATGTTTAAGAGGTATAAATAGGTATAAATAGCGTAGGTACAAATAAAGCATTCTTTGTTTAAAAGGTATATAAGGAGAATTTCACTTTGTACCAGCATAATAAATATACACTACAATCACTTCCAAACAAAGCATAAGAAACTGGAAGAGGGGGAGTCCTATTGAAAAAAGTGTAGTAGACTTAGCCTTATATTACTTTGCCAACACAGCTGTGAATAAATTGTATTGTTACAGACATGTGGACTGTTACCTTACTATAGTTTTTACATTGCTTTTGTACAGAACATGCTTTTGCAGACAGATTAAATACCTGATATTACATTAAATGAATGCAATGAACACTGATACAACTGCTATTAGTAGTTTAGTACTTCTAAGGTAGCCGCTATGGGAAGGAAGCATTTGCAATACCAGATGATGCCGGGCTACCATACTGCAGAGCATTTGCAGGAGAAAGGAGAAAATGAAATCAATTGTGTTGTTGTGGTTTGTATTTTCTCCAAAATTCCCTCTAGTGCTGTTTGAACTTTCGGTAGGCTTATAGTAAAGTTAGCTCATTTTGTTAAAAATAATTTTGCCTTTCGTAAAAGTTTATCTCACTATAAATTAAGCCTTCCTAGTTAATTTTGTTTTGTGTGTTTCTTATTTCTTTGCCAACCTAATCACATTCTTTCCACACAAAATGAAGAAAAAAAGCTTTGTTAACTTCAAAATACTTTTTGATTTAACTAAATAGCCATGAAAGCTTTTACTTATATTAAAACCCAGGATAAAAATGTTCTGTCTTTTTTCCAACAAAGCAGCAGTATCTCCTTACTCACACCTAGTAAGATAGTGTTTCATAAAGATTTGTATGTGACAATTTCTGAAATTGTTAACTAGTTAAAATGCAAATAAACTATTATTTGTATAGGTTGGTTCTACAAATTATTGGTTTTTCCTGTGTTAAAAATGGAGATGCATACCCCATTTGAGTGCATACAACCCCTACTTTTTAAAGTAAAACGCTTTAAAGTAATGCGCGTAAAGTCTAAAATTGTCTATAAAAATAAATTCATTAGATATTTTAAAATATCTTGAAGTGCCAAAAAAGCTTTCCAGAAATCAGTGATTACACTGCAGACTTGCCACAAAGGGGAACTGTTAACAAGTGTGCCTTTGCCAATGGTAGGAAGATTGCCAACATCTAATTGGCTTTAAAGTTTTGTTCTATCAATGGTGTATTGTATCTTAAAAGCAGTAATGCCAACCTTATGATTTAGGCATGAAATGGGACCTCAAAATATCTGACTGATTATGGCAAGAAGGATCTATTTTGTTAAGGAAAATTCGCTAGCCTACTTGTTGCTCTAGTGTAAGTAAAGAGTTCATTTTGTACATTACAGCAAAAAGAACAGCATAAAAATTATATATGAGAATGACAAGTAGTAAACATGTAACTGGTACATATCTGTTTTCATTGGTAAATCTTACAGTGCTTTATAAAAAAGAGTATATATGTCACTATAAGAACTGATCTTTTAGCTGCCAAACCCATTTAAGTCATTGTTGCTCCCCAAACCTTGGTATACCTGGAGGCCCTGCCAGTCAGTCCAGTCAGTTCAATTGCTTTTTGACAGCTTTCTGTACTGGACCCGTGAAACGAGCAGGATTTAAAAAAAATCCCCACCGCTTTTGCTCTGGCTGCTCATCCCCATCCTTGCATTACAATTTACGTCCCTCTCAGGTATGCTGATATAACTGTTGCTAACCCACATCCTTTCACTTATCTGTTTTACAGCCTGCCCCAACAAATGCTTGCACCGGTGCACACTGGTCCTCACTCTGGAATGACTGAATGGACCAAGCTGGAATGAATGAGCAGGACAGAAAGCTCTTAAATTGGCTCCTAAGCTAGTGGGTATTAGTAATGTAAACCCAAATTCTTGGTCATGGGAAGACTAATGAGGTTTCCAGTGTCATGCAACATGTCAGTGACAGAAAAGGGAAAGAAAATGCAACTTTCTTGGCTCTCATTATCATATAACCATGTCATTACTGTTATTACCATGTTCATTAAGCCACATTGCCTTGCTATTATTAACACATAGTTACCGTATCATCTTGCTTTGTAGACTGCTGCTGGCACATTTCTGCAGGCTCCGAGAAATGTGGAGAAAAAGAGGTACAGTACCTTTATACTGCATGGTCCTGTGTCCCTGTATCCCAGCTTGTTAGATCATCAAAAACTTGTGTATATTTACTTACATTGT
The DNA here is from genome assembly GCA_013396915.1 of Stercorarius parasiticus. NCBI lineage: Eukaryota > Metazoa > Chordata > Aves > Charadriiformes > Stercorariidae > Stercorarius > Stercorarius parasiticus. The sequence goes on along the minus strand of VWZL01004996.1, from coordinate 336,804 downwards.
TACCCAATGAATGCTTCCTGACATTGTAAATCTAAACCTTGGTGTTTAAGTGACTGAGATTTATTTTCTTACACTATAAGAAATACGTGTAGACCTTAGGTGTGCTCCTTAACATTTGTGACATTGTAACATGGATGTTAAAACATGAGAACTTGTCAGAGCAATCGTAATACAGAAAGCAGCTGCTTTTCTACCTGTTGGTACATTTTGCCTACTAAGTTCCAGGATATGTAAACAAATATGTAAATAGGAAATAATGTAAAGAAGGCTACTCTTTTCATTCTTAGTGCTGAAAACATGGCCATCTTAGTTTGCTTTAAAGGACTCATATAAAAAGACAAAATAAAGAATTAAAAATCCCCCTACAAATACAGAATATTTATAGTATATTTTTGTCAGTTTTGCATTTTCTTAGGTTTAAGGAATTGTTTTCCCTTAATAAAGAACCTCAGAAAGCAAAGGGAAATATATGCACTATGTCATATTATGCTAAGGACATTTAGATTCACTTTTAGAGCCTGCCCCTGACTTTAACTCTATTGATGCGGGGTAATTACATTTGTTTGTTTGTTTTTTTTTAATTTTCCATTACTATAAGGAGATTTCCTTTTCAGGACATGGAGTTTTATAGTCTGTGTTGATAACTAAGGACAATTTTCACTGAATTTAGCAAGAATTACAGGGATACAACACCTTTAAAATGGGACCCTCACTGCAGAGTAATATTTAAATTCAACATTAACACTCCTTAGCTGTAGCCAAAAGAAACTACAGTGGATGCAACAGCACATTTGAGACTTGATTCAAAATGAAATGGCAGCCAAGCCTACAGTGTTTTATTCCTCCTTCTAACCTTTCATCTTGCATTTGTTGCCTTTACTTCTCTGCATTGGAGAGTTTTCATAATGTTTGTAAAATGCAATAACAGTGCAGTGAAGCTGCTCAGGAATCCCTGAGCTGCAAATAGGTGGAGCTGGGAGAGCATTCCAGAGAAATATCCCTGCATATTTCGTCTCTGACTGGTCACTGTTGGAGACAGACTACTGGGCTAGAGGGACCTTAAGTCCAACATAATATGACATTCTTCACACTTGTAAATATTTGAGTTGGGATTCTCAGGGCAGCATTAATTTCCTAGCTGTGTGCACTTCACCAGATAACTAACTGGAATGTGTAAGCAGCAACACAAGTGGTTATTTTTACCTACAGAAAAAAAACCCAACCTTGTGTAATCTGAACTGCTTTCTTTCTTTCTGAATTGTCTGATATATTCTGCAGTAGTATGTAATTTAGTAACCAACCATGAACTGAATATGCGCGATATTCTGAATATTGCATATACTTAAAGGGGAAGCAAATTCCAGGGTTCTGTGGGAATGTAGTGCCCTGGGGGAACATAGAAACTTTGTTTTGGTATGAACTGTCTGTTTTGTCAGAAGTGTTTGTACTGTAGTTTGGAAAGTGGTCACATCTCACTGGGACATCAGGTGAATGTTAGAAGGGGCAGGTTACTGCAGGGTACCAGTGCATATGTATTTGTACTAATTGATACCAATTTCAGTTAAGCACTAGAGTTTTTGCCCTCTTTTTAGCCCTGATAAATCCCATTAAGATGTTTAGCCTAGACTGTGCTGACTGGGTTTCTTGGAAGAGCTGAAAAGATTCAAATACCTATTTTCCAGAAGAATTCAATCACCTCCTTCAAGTTCTCTTCAAAATCCCACCCAAGTAAAACACAAGAGAGATACTTCATCTAGATGAATTTCATTGGAAAATGGTGTGGAGAACAAGTCCTTTTAATCACAGCATTTTGCTAAACGGAATGTTTTGCAGTTCTGGTTATAAGGCAATTCAATCACTACTATCTTTTACAAATAAGTAGGATGTTGGATGTGGGTTACTGCCTATAGGTTGCACCATGGAACAATATAGAGCTGTTCAATTTGGCAAGTTGGCACAAAAAAATTCAAAGTTTAAGGACCTGCATAGCATCCCATAGCAATTTGGGGTTGGTTTCATTTTTGTGTTTTAGCTGAAAAATATGTTTCAGATTATTTTAATGCATTTAGAATCTGTTGATGTTTGTGTACACCACCTTATTTTTACAAGCCTATTTTACATGACATAGAAATGCAAAGAGGATGATAACTTTGGTTCAGACTTACATGAACAGCTTTTCCAAAAGCAGCTGAAGAAGGAAACAAATTCCAAAAGAAATGTTGCTACATATGATAAATATTTGTTATCAGTCATGGTCATTTTATTTTGACTTCTACCTGCAATGCACTACATATAGAACATACAGAATTGGTGTGGGAATTGCAAAAAACAGTCACTCAATGCCCTTCTGCCAGTTACAGGATACTGACATAGGAAAAGAAAATTAACATGGTAGGGCAACACGGAAAAGCTACATGCCAAGTTGATCTCAAACTTAAGGGGCCCGAGTAACGATGAGGTAATTGTTGCCCAGGAAAAGGTGCATGCTTATAAAACACAGAAAAAATAGTTATGTTTTTCCCAACCAACATATGTATATCAGCCTAAAAGCATCAGCCTCACATTACTCTGATAATACCCTGAACTAACCTCCTTATGATGTAGAAAGAGGAATCCTGGCACTAACTCAGTCCTTGGGTTTTCCTACACAAACGTGTAAAGCACATTGCTTCAGAAACATTTTCTTTGTGTGGCATGCTCTTGAACAACATCTTGGCTTTGCCAAAATGGGAGTAAGGTGTATCAGGGGATATTCACTGGCTTGCTAGTACCCAGGAACCTAACAGGAATTAGCACCTGGAACATAACCTATTGCAGATGAAGAGAGCAAATTAACTTTCAAAAAGAGACACTCTTACATAAGTAATATAATTCAAGATGAACCAGCTTTTATTTTGTATACTTGGTTGCAAAATTTGGACTCAATTTTGTATGTTTTTTGTGTGCAATTAATAAAAACTTAATTCCTTTGGAATTTAAGCTATATAGAGCATATAGGAAACTTTATGTGCAAAAGGACTGAGAAGACTTTTACAAGAACAGCACACAAATCAATGTGGATCAACTTATCTCCTATATTCCACACAAAGACAAAACTACTGCCATTATTGCGGTCCTATATTGTCTATATTGCCTGCATTGCCTAGACTGTCTTGTCCGTTGAAAGATTTTTGAAAGGAATTTGTAATAAAAAGATTTTGAATGTATACCAACATGAGGCAATTAGTTGCAGAATCTTTAACAAATCTCCATTCTGCCTTATTGAAAATTTAAGATGACACCTCATGTAACATTTAAGAGTTCTAAATACAAACCACACATTTAGTTTAAGTCTAGCACTATAATTTCACCATGTAGCATGCATACCTATGGAATAGCTTGTTTATTATTAACTTTGTTTTATATCTCTGTTATATATTAATTCATTTCCCTAATGCAGACTATTTTTACAGCTTACTTTTAAGTAACAGCACTTAAGAAAAGTAACAGTCAGCTGCAGTGAAAATTTGCAGAAGAAACTATCGGATAACAATACATTTTAGAAGGAATATGCTGCTTGTTCATTAACAAATGATCCATGCCTCATCTGTGCTGTGATATGAATTCCAGTAGAGCAGAGTAATTAGGGTGTTGGTCACCAAAACAATAGGATCATTTGGTAAAGGTCAGTATTATAGTGTCAGAGCTCTACCAAAAAAAAAAAAAGGGAGAGATGCAATAATTAGCTTTCCTAAAACAAGAAAAGGCAAACCTTTTGTTAATGTACAAATTACTGAAGTTAAAAAGTAATTTATTTTTTGTTGCCTCAGCTGGGAGATAAATTAAGATCATACATTACACAGAGAGATGTTGATTACACTAAAAGTAACCAGTGAAATCTACTTGAGAAATACATTTAAGAGTCTCCCCTTAAAACACACAATACTAAACTAAAACTTGGCTAGGATTTAAAACCTACTACTATTACAACTACAACCACTACTAACTAACTAACTAACTAAAAATCATACTACCACTAATAAAAACTTAATTTACTATGGACACCTTGAATATAACTAAATATAACTGAAATACAATCTGGTCTGTTGTGCCTGCCTTTTGATGTCAGACAACTTCTAGGAAAAGATACACAAGAAAAACAATGACAAACTTCCAGAATTTGATTTAGGAAAACCAGAGTTTCTGAGTCAGACTTCCTCATTATTATTATTGCTGTAAAACTGACATAGTATGCCTGCTCATGTACACAAACTGAAGCTTTGATTTGCAAATAAGATGGAATAAAAAATATTTTCCATGACTGATTAGTTTGAAAGAAAAATATTTTTTGAATGTTCCCCCCCCACTCCAGTAACACGTTATCTTCACTGAACATGAAATCAAACTTTGGTTTGTTACTATTAAAAATGAACATAAATGTATTGTTATCACTAGAATAATATAATCCTATTATCATTTTATTAGATAAGCAGTGACAATGTTGTGTTTGTAATAGCCTCTAGAGATATAATAAATCTAGCAGGGGAATGTCAGGCTGGTCCAAGACAGATTAAATGTAGAGAACTGGAATATAGTTCCCAGTAAACAAACACTTCGATGTCAGGAGGTCATACTTGCTCAGCTGTTCTTCATAAGCCCTATTGGAAATAACTTTCATACCATCACTGAGTATATTTCATGCTACCTAATAATACTGAGGGCCAAATACAGTTGTGATATAAACGATTCCTAAGTGAAACATTGAGTGTGAAATGATCAAAAAGCAGTATGTAAATGTCAGATCAGGATGATGCTAGAGATCCAATGGGTGCAATTCCTAAGATCTGCTCTTCTGTGGGAGAAAAAATTCATCCCATTTGGAAGCTTGTGCAAATTCCCATTGACAAATTAGCTGATTTGGCCCCGACAGCCCTGTGATTAATACAACAAAAACTAAGGCTAACTATATTTGAATTTAGAAGAGGACTAGGAAAAATATTCAGCCAATGAACTCTCCCTTGGTGTTTGACTAATTGCAGCAGAATGGGGACTGCAAGTCAACAAAGGTCTGGGAAGAAGAGAGAGAACTACAGATTGAATTTGCTTTTGGCATCTCTTCTAACAAGGAGAAGAATGCCTGGATTCTGGGAATGCTAAAATAAATAAAAAAATAAATAAAGATCAATGTGTGGCTTATTATGGATAAAGTTCTCAAAAACTGTTAAGGTAACTTGGTGTTTTTCAGACTCATACACCTCTATCTCCCAGTTTTAAGGAAATGCTGCAGTACTTAGAGGCAGTATTAGTAACAGATACTGTTGACAAGCTCAGTCAGGTCTCAGTGGTGGCATTTAAGCAGGCAGTTTCATAAAGCCCTAAAAAGTCTCCTTCAGCACAAACATAGTATATTCAAAATATGCAGATACACAGACCAAATGCTGCCCACTGACGTATCCCAGTAAAGATAACTGAACACTGTCAAAGATAACACACTGTAAAAACAGATTCTAACCATGGTGTTTGTGTACAATACACTTACTACAGGCCTAACAGATCCTTTTAAAATATTCCTTATACAGGAAATTAATTTGTGAAATATGAAAAGGGATGAAAGTTTTTTTAAAAAAATTATAGGATATATGTGGTAAAAATACGGTTTGCATTTCTAAGTGGTGCTGATCAAATAAAATCAGAAAGACTATTACTTTCTGTATGTAAGTTTGCACAGCAAATCCAGCATACTCTGTACAATGCTAATAGACAGAATAACAAATAATTGGGGGATGAATTAAAGACAAATTTTAATTTTAGCACTGTGCTTCCTAGTAATGGGTTTGTACGTGATGTCTGTAACAATATGGTTATTATTTTTTTCATAGAATTTAAGAACTCATAATGCAGGACTTTCAGAACTCAAGCAGTAGGAGAAGGTGAGTACCAAGACTCAAGATCTGTTGACTGAGATGTTTTCCGTACAAATAGCAACGCAGGAGGTTTAGACCCCTCCTGCAAGCTGAATGCAGGACTATGGGGGAAAGCAGTGTAAGTCCCAGTCCAGGTACAACCTCTCACAAGCGCGCTGCATGACCCGACAAGCCCTTCTCTTCGGTGCTGAGTCAAGCATTAGCATGAACTCCTGCATCAGTCGGCTGGTATTGGCTGCAGCAAGGAGCTGCGGAGCAGCACCAAGCTGCCCAGTATGAGCACATGATGCGAGAAGATGCCACTGCTCAGGGAGACAGGAAATGAGAAAAACTAGTAAAGCAGTGGAGACACAAGAACTGCTAGAGCCAGGATATGGGAGCAGGAGACAGCATTAGTATGAGGACTCAGACATCTTTAGATCCTTTGAGAAAAATATATACCATTATGAGAAAATAGGAAAGCTGCCAAGCTTCTTGCAGATACAGTATACAGACACTTCTGTGCTCTGTCAGCAGTGGCAGCCAGTGCTGGAGGGGGACCCAGAAGGGGATTCAAGAAACATGCTGTAGGTAGCTGTGGAAAGTCTCTTTCTACTTTCAATCCCTCAGGGTTAAATGCTGTGCCCTGAGGTACAAGAACTTTGAAATCTCATTGCTTGTTTGTTTCCTGCCACATGTAGTTTTCCTGCCTCTGAAAACAAAATGTTAGTCATTGGGGAGCTTCCTATTACTTTCAGATAGGAAAGATAAAAGGCAGGGAGAAACAGTAAATCTACCAAAGCATACAAAAGAAAGGTATTTACCTGTTCTATATCTGCTAAGATTTAAGTGACACCTACTCAGTGGTCATTTACATCCAGTTCTGTGTATGCCAGTAAGAGGTATGCTAGAAGGAAAAAAAACCCTGGCAAACATCATAAATAAGAAATGAAACACTCCCCCAGACCTGGGTCTCCAGTGCACATATATTAATTACACACCAGAGAGTAAAGCCTCAGTATGTGCAAGCATTTAATTCATTATTTGCATTTATTAAAAACATTCCTTTTCACTTTAACAATACAGTAACCCAACAGTGAAATAACAGCAATTCAAATGCAGTCAGACATGCGGTTTCTTGTGCCCATTGTACAGTGCAGCGCTGCCAAGTCTCACACCTTAGGAGTAAGCTCTTGCTCTCTCCTCTCCCTGTCACACCCGTACATGCACACACATACAAAATTTACATGTCTGCTCTCACCTATGCTCTTTGGGGAAAACCCACAAATTTCATCAATCTCACTCATACAGATTTAAAAATCCTGGCAGCTTTTGAATAGCTTTTCTTCATCAGCTGCAATTAAGTGTTGGAAAAGAAATCCAAAATATACAGAGAGAGACTTTCTCCTTAATAGGAAATGTTAGCAATAGTATGTGATTTCTTATATGTTCCAAAGTTTTGCCACGCCATCTTACTGGAAGGCAATGTCTGCATGCCCTGTGATTAGATTTCCTTAAACACTGGGCAATTCAGTGTTGTCAGCCATAATATAAAACATTATTTATAACTATTTAACTGTTTTAAGAGTATAGTTAATAGCTTTCTGTAACATGATCTTAAAGAAGTTGATTAAGTGTGCTTTACAACGTGACCAGAAAGAGCTTCCGATTAGTGACATCGATATATATATATTTTACATCTCACATGGCCCATACTTTTAAAAGTTTGGAGTGTTGAAATAGGAGTCAAACCAAAATGAAATCAAATCATTAGAACCGAAGCATTTCCTTACCACACTTCATCAATATCATCATGTCACGCCAATAGATTGAATATCCACAACATAAAGTACCTTTCTCTGGTAATAAAAACTAGAAATACACAATTTTTCTGTCACTCATACAAAGCAAAGATAGGCCTCAGGGGAAGAATTCAGGGCTGGATCCAAAACTCATCATGGCTTTGGTTCAGGTTGTAACACAGAAAGTAAACAGAAAAAATGTTAGGCTCTGGATCTGAATAAAAGTTCAAATATACCCAAGGTTAAACAGATGTGATGGGGACCCATTTCTAATTTCATTCTATAAATTGCTAAAGGAGCTCAGAGGTTTAAAAAGATAGTGAAGTTACGAAAGTAGTAAATGTTTTCCAAACATGGTTGACTCTGTTCCCCAAGAGTCCGTAATTGCCTCACACTTCCTTTAGCAATTCCGGTTAGCTGCTTACAGTTTTTATTCTTCATTTATCTCGTGCCTGTAGAGGGACTAGTCTCATCCTGGCAAAGAAAGTCTCAGTATAATTACAAAGCAGAGGGACTTTTATATCCCAGGCTGCATTTCAAACTTCTTTTGAATCTAGTGAATGTTCAAATCCCGTTAGAGCATTCACATACATTTTTACCTTATTTAATATTTCTACCAAAAGCACAATCTTAACTTGCCATTGTTTATTTGTTCTCATATTTATGCTTGAGAAACTGAGACACTAAGAAAAGGGTTCTGCCAGCTTTTTATTTCCAAATAAATAGCCTGGTGAAAAGTTTTTCGACAACAAAATGAGACACATATTCTTGGGGAATCGTACCTCTAGACACAAAAAGAGAGAAAACATTTATTTTCAGCCTAGAGAAGAGAAGGCCACAGGGAGGTCCTATCACTATCTACAGCCAGTTAAGCAGAGGGTATAGAAACGATGGAACCAAAGTCTTTTCAGAGGTGCACAGTGAAAGGACAGGAGGCAAGAGACAAAATTGGGACGTGGGAAAGTCCGATTTGATATACAGAAACTTTTTTACAATGAGTATTTTTAACCATTGGAAGAGGTCCTCTAAGTGTTGGTGGAATCTTCATCCTTGGAGACATTAAAAATATGTCTGGGCAAGGTCCTTAGCAACATGCTCTCCTTCGACCTGCTCTGGACATCTCTTCCAACCTCCATGGTTCCGATTCTATGAAATACATAGGGAGAATTCCATCAAAAAGATACTTGACATTCACCATTTTTTCCTTAAAAAAAATCCCAAATATTGGCTAAACACTGATTCTACATGCTTAGAGTACAATTCTGGTATACACGAAAAGTCTACCATTTGTCATAAAATAGTGGCTTGAATGAAAAGGTTTTCCTGTTACTGAAATCAGTGGGGCTGGAAAGGTGAAAAGCAAGTCAGAAGGAGATGGTATGATTGCCATTGTACTTGTAATAAGCTTTTGTAACTGAATTAGTGTCTTAGTGTTAGAGAGTCTCACAAGACAAGGGTTTCACTAGAAATGTTGATCAAACTTCTTTTTTATTTTACAATTTTAAACATTTTGCAGAAAATGTAGGCAAAGATAGAAAAGTAGCGAGTTTTTTTTCTACTCAGGAGCAAGTTTTCCAGAAGATTTGTATCACACGGATGAATTTCAGGAGATAGTATCTCATGATCCCTGCCTAGAAAATTCAGACTCGACCATTAATTCTCAGCGCAAGTGCAAGTTTCACCAGTTCCAACCACATTTTTCTTGATCCAAATCTTTGTTTCTACCAGTACAGGCATATTGATTGTTGATCCTGGGATCACAGTGCGCAACTTGTCCATTTGGCTAAAGTCCTTCATTTCCAAAAGGGGCAATAACAAAACGAGAAAAGGCTCTGCACCATCGTTCTGTAGAATAGCCATAAATTCTAGGGGGATAAGACTGGCATTTAAACTTAGGGTACAAATACATGAGAACACTTACTAAAACATACATTTATTTCAGTAAGAAATGTTATTAATTTCAATAATTGAAGAAATATTTTTAGACTTATGTGGTTAAGATATAGTGTTTAAAACCACATTTTTTCCTGAAAATTATGGATATAAGCACAAGAAAAGATTATTCTTGATTCATTTGTCCTAATATTTATACTGTACATGTGACAACGAGCATATATAGTTTTTTACCTCTTACATATGCATTTAGCGATAGAAATAATAACTTAATACTGAATTATGACTAAACCATAATGACCTCATTTGACTGAATGAACTTGATGAACTAAGCACAGAAATACCTCAAAAAATAATAACTGGGGTAATTATTTTTTTAACTAGGAAACGAGGTTTTTTCCTAGGCATTAACTGTAAAAACTATGCTAGCTGCCAAAGAACATGTTTATTTCAAACCTCCCACTGTATTCCCATAAATCAGTGTTGTAATGGTGCTAAATGAAAGCAAAACTACTTGTTAGTCTCACCAACATTGATACTCCCCAGCTAGTGACTGTAAACCCTGAATTCTTCCCACGTCCCAGCCCACATGAGAACAGCGTCTTGTGACTCTTAGACAGCCCTTTATCAGGTCACACGGAGCAAAGAGCAGTGAGGAGAAGAAATGCAGCATAGAGATAAGAAGAAATAGGTCTCCCCGCCCCCTTAGAAACATTCATTGCTTTTCTGATTAAGCAAATTTTGATTACTAGTTTAATTTTCCACTACAAAAATTGATCTGCTCTTAAAGGAGAGAGTGTGACACGTACATACACTTCTTGTATCTTTGTTGTGGTTTGGTCTGTCTAAAAAAACCCAGTCTTCTAAAATGATCTATTAGTACAATGCTTTGAATTTATTCCTTTCCAGGGAAAATGGAATAGATGGATGATACTAAGAGATTATTAATTGTGTATACAAATCAAAGGATTACTTAGTAACTGGGATACACCTGAAGGTATAAGATTGTTTTCAGAAACAAGAAGCGCAAAACAAGCAAGTACAATGAATACGCTTAATTACTTAAAAGGGACAGTTTCTATGCTCCAGCTTGGTTTCATTTCTCTTAGGACTGACCATGAAAAAGCTGGTGAACTCATCGAAAACCTATGTCAATAATTGTAATAATTAATTCTATAATATCTGATATAAATTCCAATATAATATTATGTCTCTCCACATAACCCACTTGTTGAGAAACAGCATATAGCATATAACAACATGAAAACATGTAAGAAACAGGAGCAGCAGAGGTAAAGGTCATCTCGAGGACCTTGTGGTAGCAGCCAATGCTGGGCGTACTGGGAGAAGCCCACATACCAGTGGCCATTACTCAGCCCTGTTCTTTGCTACTCATTCCTGTTACTCTGGTAAGCAACCTGTGACTCAGCTTTGGATGAAAATCAAGAGGAGTCAGTGTATTTATGAGGTAATGTACTTTCATGGAGACCCACCAGTGCACGCAAGCAGGAGAACAGTGTGTCAGCATTTATGGTCAGTCTTATCCCACCCCTCCCTCGGCTTGGGAAGACCTGCAAAGGCTGGGAGGTTAAAGGTGTCCGCTTACAAGGTGCCAGGAAGTGGGTCGGAGGAGGAGATGATTAAATTAGGGTATATGGGTATCATAATGTAATAACGAAGGTGAAGGGAGGGAACTGTGGTAAGGGGCAGGTGCACTTTATGGAAGTAACACCTGCACGGCGCTACACAGGCCAGCAGCACCGCCCTGCTCAGCCCCTGTCACCCCGCTGAGGGAGGGCACCTGCCGGAGGGAGGGCGCGAAGGCCTGAGGGGGCTCAGGCGGGGCGGGCCTGCCCGGCTGCGCCGCCGGCTCCGGCCGGTTCCCCGCCCCCTCGCGGGCAGNTGTGGGAGGACGGGGACGGGCAGGTCTGACACCCTCTTTCCTGCCGGCCTCCGACAGCCGCTGGGGCGGGCGGGGCTGTTAGGCCGCGGGCCTCGGTTCTGCGCCACCGGGAAGCCGGCCCTCCCTCTCGGCCCCCCCTCCAGCTGCATTGGGCCGGTCCTAATCGGGAAGGGAGGAAGGGGGGACCGGCTGCCGTTGCGGGGGGCCCGGGTGGCCGTGCGGTGGGAGGCGGCGGGGAAGGCCCGGAGCAAGGGTGATCGGGGGCGGGCAGGTGAGGCCGCGGCGGCCGCTGACGGGGCAGGGGGGAGGTGGCAAGGTGCAGGCCGTCCCCGCGGAGCGGGGGAAGGCAGGGCAGGCCGGGGCTGGGGGTGTCAGGTGCGCCCCGTCCCGGCGGGACCGCAGCTGGAGGACTACGGGAGGAGCGGGCTGGGGCGGTGCGGCTCGTCCCGCTTCTGTTTTTCCTGCCTGACGAGCTTTTCCTCATCCTGTCCTTTTCCGTGCGTAAAACCAAATGCCTTCCCCAGGGAGTCGCTTGTCATGTCAGTAATGAAGCCTAAGTGTAGCTCTTCCTCCTCCTCCTCCCCGTCCTCCTCCCCTCTTTCCCAGCCGGTAGCTGCGATCTAATTAAGCAAGCACCCAGCATCCCCTAAACTATCCTTGAAGTGTAAGTAGATCGCAGCGTCACCTAAGCTCCAGGGATTTTCCTGCTGGGCAGCAGTAATCCCAGTTGATTCTGCTGTTCTGCACAAGTTCAGATCTGTGAATAGTTCTGCTTTAGGCTTGGAAACCAGCCTCCCTTTACTGGTTTCAGTGAGGATAGTATTTGGCTGTGGTAGCTGGCAACCAGTGCGCAAAAATGAATGTTTGCGGGGGGCAGCGGTAGCTATTTTTTTTTGGTAGTATGTGCTTAGAATAACCTTAGATTAAACCATTTTTTAAAGTAGACCTACTTTTAAAAAAAATCTGAAGTCAGTTGTTTTTGTCATTAGTGGTTTGTTTACTCTTCTTGTGTTTATCATGGCTAATGAAAACTGAAACAGTCTGGTTCATGTCAATATTATGTGGTTTTAGGTACTACTAAATTGCTAGAAGTGAATGAATTTGTTGCACTTGGAAAAAGTTAAGGGAATTCTGTTTCTTTTATAATTGTAGAAGCTGCTGCTTCGTACTGTTTATAATTCAGAGTAGATTTGAGAGACATCTTAAATGTAATCCTCTGTTTTGAGAGATGTGGGCGTTTTCAGGATTTTACCGTGCCGTAACATTTCCTATGCTCTTCTGGACTCTGACGTTAGATAACAGGACTTAAATGTAGTCTCTCAAAAGCCGTCTTTTGGTCTTTACTCAGTGTCTTGCTTGTGTAAGTTCTTGGTCTTGTTATTCATATCTGTTAATCTTCACAAACTTGGCATTTTATCTTACTACTTCTGTTGTTCAGGGTAAAAACTGCTTTATATGTAACATACACCAAAATAATATTATGGCTGCCCATACATATTTTATGTGTTACACAAAATTAGGCAGTAATAAGCTTAAAACATTGAGGGCTTAAACCTAAAAAATCCTGTTCACCTTTTACTTGTTTTGAATGATTAACACCTGTTTATTTCACAGTGCATTTTATTTCAGAAAACATGAGCTCTTTGCTACTTGTTTTTTAACTTGTGAAAAGAAATAGGAAATATGGGAAATACCCACAGAGCCTTTAATCTCTTAACTTCTTGAGACTTGCAGTGGCCCATCCCTTTTTGGGATTGGTTTCTACATGTATCTTCAATGAAAGTAATATATTATGTCACATACTTGTCAGTTACCTCATCCAACGTGTGAATTTGCTTGGTCAATACAAAATTACTTTTAGCAGCAATTGCAAGAATAGGATGGCTTATCTTTCTAGAAATGTGTTAGATATGTAAAGCCTCAGTTCTCCTAATAACAAGTGTTTTGACAAACTTGTGGTTGTACATTCAAATCAAACACTTGAAACTGCTCAATTGCCCATCTTGCACTTTTGGCAGATATTGCTGAATCTGAGGAAGGGACATTCTGCTTGAGAAGCATCTTGTATGGCTATAATTCTTAGCACTGTGTATCCTGAATGAGTTGGTGAATGGAAAGCATGATCAGAAGCTTTTGCAGTCCAACTGATTAGTGTTAATCTGTCAAACTACATGCATACCTAAATGTTCCCACTGTCAATGAAGTACATTGTTTATGGTAATGAAGCTAAACATGCAGGGCTGGGAACATGTGTGTTGCAGTGAGAACAGTAAAAGATGTCTACAGACTGCTAAACAGAGGCAAGAGGACTCTTTTGAAGAAAAAAAAAAAAACCTCACCCAAGCAAAACCGTCCTGTTTAGATAAACTTTCTTGGTTTTTAAACATGTCTTAAAATGGAACTTTGTTACTTTTACTGAGAGGGGAAGAAAAACTCCATATATAAAAATGATGTCAGAAGCACTGGGCAGTACAGATTCAGAGAAAAGTTTAAAGTGGGGAAACTATGGAGCTTGCTTTCTCCTTCCTTGCCACATCCAGAACCATTAAGAATATTTAATTAAATTAGAATCCTGCTTTGTTTTCATACCACCACTTCTATTTCCCACTTTCTGCCACTGTATCTAATACTGGGGGCATTCAGCTAAGCAATGCTTTTTCTCCATCTTGATGTCATCGCAGAAATGAATGCCCTTTAATTCTGAGAGGTGATTGTTTTGGAGTGATGCTTAGACAGTGCACTTTGGTGGACTTGGTCTGTAGCTATCTGTTTTCAGAACAGATGAACTAATTGTTAGGTTCCTCTTTCTTGATTAATAGATTATTAAGATTATAACAGATTATTATTATAATAGGTTATGATTGATTATTAATATCTTTTTTAAACTTATTTTTCCACTATATTGAAGTATCAACTTTTACAATTTTGTTACAGATCAATCATGTCATCCTTTCAAGAAGTTCCGTCTTCAGCTAATGCTTTGCAGACCTCCAATTTTGCACATGTGATTTTTCAAAATGTGGCAAAAAGTTATCTTCCGAACACACACCTTGAATGTCACTACACTCTGACCCAGTTTATCCATCCTCATCAGAAAGACTGGGTTGGTATTTTCAAGGTAAGTAAAGCTTGTTCTGTTGCTATTTCTCAAATGTTTGCAGTCTTCTCTCTTACCAGTTAAAAAAAGTTTAAAAAAAATTCCAACAACAGTAAAAGCTTTCTCCTAAATTTAAGCGGAACATTGCTTAAGTGATGTATTGGTTCCTGCTATTAGAGTGTGAGTTTTGTAACAAAGATCAAACTGGAGATCCAAACTAGAGGAATGAGTACACTGTAAGTCTGCTGGGTGAAAGGGAAGGTGTGATGCAGTCATGTCATGCAGAATTAAATGGAGATTATTTGAGAAGAGATGGCGTGGGCGCAGAGTGACGTTGTGAACAGGACTATATGAAGAGTGTGAGCCATGGTAAGTGTGAAATGCGTGTGGAAAGAACAAAGGCTAAGCTGGAGATATGCTGACCCATGTCCCTGACTCATTTTTCTTGCTAGAACAGGCTGAACAGTATAGATCGCTAACTTCAACAGACCCTTGAAAAAAAGAGGGGTGAAGCCACATCTAAGTTGCCTCACATCAGCGATTTGATTTATTTGGAGTTATTTTTAAAGGTTAATAAAGTTTAATTTATGAGATTAGATATTAATTCTTACATCTGCTTCTATTTAAGACCTTGATCTATGTTTCTTTGTCAGTATAGCTCTTAGTAGATGATGCTTAAATGCTTTACTTGAATTGTTAATAGCAGTTTTGATTGGGGCTTTGGCAGTGGGGAAGGGGGAAAGGTAACAGACTATCTTCGTACCAGACGACCTTTCCCTTAGAACTGTCCAGTGTTTAAGAATGTAAATGCTTTACTTCACTGTAGTCTGCAGATTGGCATTGGATTGTTAGTCTCTATTCAAGATAAGGTACTCTTCTGTAAAATAGAAGTACTACGCTCTGTAACAAACCAGAAGCATTTTTAATGCCGTATGCAATGACTATATGGTCACTAAATTGTGTGAGGGAGGCATTAACTTACAAGCAGGTGCATTTCTCTAGTGGGAAGTCTTTAAAAATGTGTGTATATGTATCTTGATTATCTGCAAAGTTTTGACAAATAGTGTGATTGAGCACACTTGAATGTTTAGCTAATGGCATTAAAGAAACTTTAAAAAAATCTTTATCAAAACTTTAAAGAGCATGCTGTTCATATTGCACATAAGCATTTTGGAATTATTTAAATGTAACTTGAGAAATGAATATTGTGGCTTTGTCCATTGATCTAAGTGAGGGAGGCAGTCAGACAGGACTCTAAAATACTAATTAGGAAAATAAAAAAAAGTGTGAAAGAGTTTTCCAGTGACTACATGAAATGCTGTGTACAACGTACAGGTATCTTTGATTTCATCTTGACTGTGATGGTAGATTTTTGCAAACTATTGGTGTATGAGTTGTATTCTACTTTAGCAGTGGTAGGTAATACAGCTTTGGCAGTCATTTGAGGAACATGTTGAGCTGGTGTGAGGTAGTACTGCTGCTGAAAGAAACTTCTTCTTTTGTGCAGGGTGGTTTGTTTCTTGTGCTTTCCCCTCCTTTATGTGAAACAAGCTCTTGTGTGATGAACCAAATCAGGGAATTGATTGAGGTTAAGACTAACATTTTGTGGCTGGATTATTTTTAATGGAATTCCCCAACTGAATTTCCAGTTCACCTAATTCTCATCAACAAAAGGGAAGGAAGCATTGTGAGATAAGGAAAAGGATGAATATCGTTTTCTTTTTGTGACTGTGTCAGCTTATACTGAGTAAGTGTTGTGAATATACTGTCTTAGTGTCGTTATAGTACAGTGAGTTAAATGGAGCCAGCTGTCCAACTGTATCTGTGTCTACAAATATGTATAAGTAATGTTTACAGTAAAATAAACTGTGAAAATGTAGTCGTCTTGGGATAGACAGAAGTTGTACTATATGGTGATCTGAATGAAAAAATGAGTGACTTCTAGAGAACTGATTGTTCCTGGACAATCAACAAACCACTTGGAGATGGTTTGAAAACTGATGTAACAGGCAGGGTTTTTATCATTTATCTTTACTAAAACACATAAGAAGGATGTTATGCATGTTTAGTGAAGTGATTTTTCAGCACTAAAAAAAGGCAAATCTTGACTAATTATGCAAACAGTAATTATTGGCCTTCTGTATTGGCCTAGTATGCAAGGAAAGTGAGGCTTCTGTGAGAGAACTCAAAGCATTGATTCACTGACTGCTCACGCAGAGGGAACAGAAGTTCACCTTGTCTTTCTGAAGTGAATAACTTGCTTAGAAAACAAACCTGTTTAAGCTGGTGCCAGCTTAAGTAAACGTCGAATAAGATTTATTTCCCACCCCCTCCAGCCCCTGTGAACATTGTGTTGTGTTTGGTTCTAATGTTGGCTTTTGTTCCATTTTAGGGGGCAGTGGCTTCAACTGTGTTCTGTTCTGTGTTTGCTCAACTGGTTAGCTAAGATTTTTTTTTTTTATTGAACTGAACAAAATCTATAGGTGCCTTCTTAAGTGAATGGTTTTCATTTAGGTTGCAAGTTCAAGTACATTTCTTCAGCAGCGATGATGTCTTGAGTAGATACTGGTGATTTGTATCCTTGTATCATCCTATTTGTTTTGCTAGTCCAGCTGTTTGTGCAGCTGCACAGCGAAATGTATCAGGGAAGTGATCTGCCAGAAAAATACAGCCCCTCCTCCCCTAGCTTTTACCACCTGGTTTCACAACTGATTTGGTTCTTCAGCTTGGTCACTGTCTGATGCAATGGGCAGCTGTGCTGGCATCACTGTGATGGAAACAAGTGGACTAGGAAGGTGTGTGGGGGAAAGGCTATACCTACTTTATTGGCATGGCTGCTTAATGTGGAATGACAATTGAAGCTTCTTTTTCGAATCTTTTCTAGAGTTCTGTTTTGAAGAGCAGCTTTTAAGGGTTTAGTTTGTTAGTTTGTTTCCTTTTTAAATAGAAATGGAGCTAGTAGTTCCAGAAGCAAAGCCTTACTTCATATACTGACTCTTAATTTCTAGCTTGTGAGTCTTTAAATGTTTCCATAGTGTGTGCTACATGCCTGATAGACTGTTTTTATTCCGTGTACATTTGCATTTGTGATTGTTGTAGCTGCCATTGGTGGTGTGCAGCTTAAGTGAAAAAATTGATATTAGAAATGGAGTCCTTGGTAGGAGCCATAAATTGCTTAAAGAAGTTCTGTGTGTCTTACTGCATGTGTTTATTAATTAATTTATGTATTACTTCATTATGTAAAACTTCCTTTTTTCTCTTCATTATATCAGTCTTTTTCAGCTGGTATGCATTCTTTGTCACTTGCTATAGTTAATGCTTGTGAGTTTTTCCCTCCTCACTAGGAATGTTCCCAGTTTTCTGTGTCTGTTGAGTATTCTACTTTAATCACTGAGTATTGGCTTCTATTTTGTAATATGAAAAGATAGTGGCTTCATTGAAAGTACCACAGCAGGTTCCTTCATGTTTGCCATTGTTTATATAAAGATAACTTCTTCTCAAGGATATTTTACAAAGCAATTTAAAATAAGGAGCCAAGGCAAGGTAAAGTACTGCCTTCCTATTCGCCATCAGAGGTATCAAAAAGGTCTTGTTGGGAGGTAGAACTTCAGAACTGAGCTAGGGATTTGTGGCATACAGCATTATGACACAGAACTAAATACTAAGTAAATCAGCAAGCAAATAGCAATTCTTCTAAAACTTAACAGATTCTATCAACTTCTCTGCATATGCTGTAGATAAAATGTGGTTTTAGGAAGTTGTTGCTATATGTTGAACTTTTGTAATGCTGAGTGTATGATACTTCGTGGTGGTGGTAGTAGATTTAAAACTGTTACCAAGAAAGTATTTTTCTATAGTTTAGAAAAATGCAAACCCAGTGTTTGTGAATGAAAGGGTAATGTTGCATATAGCAGAAATATTATATAATTATTATATGGGAGAATTATGGGACTGGAGCATTTATCTTATGAGGAAAGCCTGAGAGACCTAGAGTTTAGCCTGGAGAAGAGAAGACTGAGAGGGGATCGTATCAATGCCTATAAATACTTAAAGGGCAGGTGTCAAGAGGATGGGGCCAGACTCTTTTCAGTGGTGTTCATTGACAGGACAAGGGGCAACGAGCACAAACCGGAACACAGCAAGTTCCATCTAAGCATGAGGAAAAACTTCTTTACTTTGAGGGTGACAGAGCACTGGAACAGGCTGCCCAGAGAGGTTGTGCAGTCTCCTTCTCTGGACATACTCAAAACCTGCCTGGATGCGTTCCTGTCCAGTGTGCTCCAGGTGAACCTGCTTTGGCAAGGGGGTTGGACTAGATGGTCCCTTCCAACTCCTACCATTCTGTGATTATTTCAGATACACCAATTTTCTTACAAACTAGGTGTATCTAAAGGTGTATCCCACCACTTTTGGGACTGGACCTTTGGCAAAAACTTGGAGGGGGCAGGAAGTACAATAATGATGATGATGTTACCCTTCAGAACAGAAGTTCTGAAAATGCAACATTTTATTCTTCTTGTATATATTAGTCTTTCTTTTTCTTCCTTGTCCCCTACTCAAGGCTTAGAAGCAGGTTTTGACTCAGTCTACCAGTCTGTTGTCTTTCATTGCAGCAATTCCTTTTTGCTTTTGTGACTTTTTGGAGGGTCATTTGTAATCAAGTGCCAAAAGATCTTGATTGGTTATGTCCTTGATTGTTACCAAGAAAAAAAAAAAAGTCAGTTTTACAGATAAGTACTGGTCTAGTACTTGGCATGGATATCCTGACCCTGAGTCCCTCTTCATGCAGTTTTTTCTGTGCAGAAGAACCTGATGGTTTCTAGTGTGGAGTCAAAGGGTAGAAGGCTTATCATTCTTGATGGATTTCATAGGAGATCTGGGCTCCCAGAATGATCCAAGACAAATGTCCTCTCTTTAGTCTTTTCTGCTTATCTCTGATTAATCAAAATCTGGAGAGGCCCTTAGAGTAACTTGAAATTTGATTTGAAAAATTAATTAATTTAAATTAATTTGAAAAAGAATAATTAATATGGGTAAAATGGTCTGTCTGGTAGGTAGTCCTAATCTATGGATGGTGAAGTCAACATCTTGTGGCTTTATTTCACAATAAAGTGAAATAATCATATGGCCACATGACATTTTTTGCATTATTAATGTATAATGTCCAGATTTGCAAAAGTGTTTGAAAAACCTGTTTGGCTTTTAGGAAGTAGTGCTTACCCCTCTGTTTAGGGCATATGTGTGCAAGTAGGACTGACAGATGTTCAGTATACAAGGGAGGCAGGTTTATTGTACATCTCAAAGGCATAAGGAAAGAATGTTATGGGCATAATAAAGATACTGCTTCAAGAGAGTAGCGTTAAAGGTGTGGGTGTTTGTGGGATATATCATAATACTTTCCAAGTTTCTGAAGATCTAATTTTGCTGAGGCCAGCAAGCTGGAAAGACCAGCAATATCAGCACGTAATCTTACATATGTTAACCTAATGGGTTTTGGTCTTGCTATGTCATTAATTAACTTTCCATCAAAACTTTTCTGTTCCTCAGTTCTAGTTGGTGTATTTTTATAAGTAATTTACATTACTATTCTTCTAGGATGTTGACTGAAGTTACAGACATGCTTTAGTATTGACTGCCTTAACGTATTCCTAGAGAAGAAAAGGAAATTTTTTATTTATTAATGTCCGTGTTCTTGATATCCACAACTTAAAAATGGTGATCCAATGTTCTGGTAACTTAACTTATGCAAAAAACTGAATAACCAGGACTGGGAAGATCTTAGTAACTTACCTGAACGCAAAAAGTGCCTGCTTGCTTTGAGAAGGTACTCAGTATGTAGGAGGTCACACCCTAGCTACTGTTTGTGCATCAGTGCAGTATTAAGTTCTGTCTTTTCAATGTACTAATTTATAGCAAACCTCAGATTTAACTTGTCTGTGGTCAAAAAGTTCTGTAACAAAATTTAACAGTGGATTTGATGGACACCTAAGAAATTGGTTGGTGGTTTTGTTGTATCACGACAGCATGGATATATTCTTGCATAGTACTCTAGGTTATTTAGTCTCCTTTGGACTGCAAATAACAGTACAACTTGTCTGGGTCATTTCAATGTCCCAGTTTTGTTGTAGATTGAATTTTTTTAAATTTTTTAAGATACCAATTACTTCCATACACAGACCACATTATGAAGTACAGTGCAACAGCTGGATGTGTTATTGACCACATGCATGTAGAAATACGATTTTTCTGTCATGGAATGACAGAAATGCCCTGTCAGGGCATGACAGATACAGGAATGTGTAGTGGAGAGTATGTCCTGTTGTTAAAATAGTCAGGAACAGAATTATTGGAATTCATAATGTTTTGAGAATTGTTATATCCACAAATTAGAGTGATTCTTTTGGTTTCTGATTTACCTTCTTTGGAAAGACATGTCTTAAATAACTGAGTTAATCTTTTTCTCACAAAAAAAAGTTCATGTCAATGTTGTTCACTGTTTCTATACTAGATGAAGAGAAGGATAATCTGGGTTTACCTGATTGTACCTTTCACAAGAAATTTTGACATTTAATTCCAATTGTTATTAATTTTTAAAAAATATTTTCTATGGTAGATTTGTGTGGTCAGAGACAAAATTGGCATAACAAAGTGCTCAGTAGCTGGTAACAATTTTGAAGTAAAATATGCTAATTTATAGTTTTCATGAAATGTGATAGTAAATGAATGTTTCACTTAAGCCCTACTCACCCTTTTTTAATACATTCTCATGCTTATCTCTTAAAGTAAACAGTAACTTTGGTAGTCTTTGATCTGTCATAACATTTCCCTTGACAGCCATTTACATATGTACCAAGTTTTCTTTTAGAGAGTTCATATTGTTTCTATATTTATTTTGATTTATACCTAATAAGAGAGAAAGTTGATTCTATGTTCTAGGCACTCTGTCAATGTCATTTTGACATATAACTCTGAGGTAGAAATACAACCAATGAGAGATGGTAATAGATGAGAATTCTGATAGTACCTTGATACTGCAACAAATACCATATGTTCTCAGTAGCTCAAGTTAAAAGATTGCCTGTATGTGTTTGTAACATTCAGCAGAGATGGACTTCTTCAGGTCTGGGCATGAGAGAACATCTTAAGAGTACAGTCTGTGGTCTAAACAGAGTACCTTGCAGCCATCTTCTATCCCAAAATGCTTCAGCTTTAGGGCTCCTGCTGTATAACAAATTTTTGTCTCAGTACGAGCAGCGAGGTCATGTCTGAAGTAAAGCCTTAAATGTCTTGGACTGAGGTAAGTCAAAGTTGCATGTGGTATAAGGTGATCACAGAGATACTAAAACAACAAAGGTGGTAGTTTGACTTCATTGTTTACTTATTTTTAAATGTCTATTCCTTAATGTTACTGCAGTGTACTTAATGCTTTTATTAAAGTATTTTTCCTCATGTCCATGTTCTGAAGTTTCTTGTATGGTTTGATTCTTTCAGAATTGGCATCTGTATATCATCATTTGATAATGATGCATGTGTTCAAAAGTATATTGTGTCAGTGGCATGTCAGTGTTGACAGTAAACTATCAGTAATTTTGTCCAGTATGAGCTTCACTGCCCCCAGATGTTTTAATTTTTCCATCTGTTAATTTGGTTAGAAGAACTTGTTACCTGTATCTGCCTTTTGTGGACTGTTACGGGCTACAGTAGCACTGCTGTGACTTTGAAGTAATGTTACTTGAACTCAGGGTTATGGCACAAACAAGGTCTACTGTGGAGTGATCACTTCCAGGGATGCTGGGCCCAATTGCATTTTGCTTAGACACTTGTGTTTTCTGTGGTTTGGGTCAAAATAACTGTTTCTTACCATTTTAAATATGTAAAGGCTGCTGACTTACTGTTGTCAGTAATAATTATACCGTATAACGTGTCTGAAGCCTTATCTACTGCCTGTAATTTTGCTTCTTTCAGAGGTAGTTTATTGTCGTCTTGCAGTACTTGAAGTACTTCACCAAATTAATTTCTAAACTATGTAATTTAGCCTCTGAATTACAAAAAGGGTGTAACTTTTACTCTGAAGAGTTTTTTGTTTGGTTTGTTTTTGTTTTTTAAATTGGGTCTTATTAAGTATTTGCAGTAAAGGCTCATTAGTTACGCCAAAGTTGGTTCAGCTAAGCAAGTGTTTCTTGGGTTTGCTTTTTTGGCCTGCTGTGGTTAGTACATGTGTTGTATAGATCGGTAAGACACTTCTAATGCCGCAGGAGGAACGTTGCTGTTCTTCCAGTTGTGTAACAGTGTTCTGAGGCCAGGGAGAAAACGCCAAGTGGCTTTTCCCTTATAGTGGCGTTTCTTTAAAGCACTCTCTCTCAAGATTGAGTTGACTGACTTTACCAAGGCATTATAAAAGGAAAGAAATTGAACAAAATAGAAAAACAGAAAAGTGTTTATTCTCCACGTTCACCTGAAACTCCAGAAATGAAAGCTGACGTTTGAAATGATCTTTACACTGCAAACACTCTGCAGTTGTAAGGCAGAGCTTTTGTCTTAGAGAAGCTTACATTTGTTGTAAGGTGAATCAGATGACAGCTAAAGGAGATACAGTGAAGTAAAATGGTTATTATTTTTCCTCAGCAATATATTTGATAACTCATTATTGGCATGCAGACACGCACATCCTACCTGTAAAATTCTAGCTGTTTTGTGGAAATGTTGTGTGGGCGAAATGTAAATATGGGGAAACTAATTGCACTGTGTGGCATTTCAGTAAGAAAGGGACTGTGTGGGCCAGCATAGAAGAAGAAAATGTTTTCATGATGAATACATACCTATTTATTAGTAGAAGGAAAACCTGTCTGGTATGAGTATTGCGGACAGCTGAGTTGTCCCTACTTGCCCAGCCAAATTGCAAAGTACTCGGTGTTAGGCATCTTAACCTTTACCAGACTTCAGCATTTCCTCTGTGACTACAGAGTTGGTTTATATAACTAAAAAGCAGTTTATGATGTCCTAAATTGAAATAAGCCTTTTTGCTCAAAAGTAGGAAACAGGAATATAGTGAATGGATTAGTCTTTAATGGCCTATTAAAGCTTTCTGTTTTATGGAGGAAGAATTGAATCAAGTGAGGCTTGTTTGAATAACACATTGCTTGTACATAACAACATAATCTGGATATGACATGTTTGTAGGAGACATGTTTAGTCATATTTTTGGTTTAAAAACAGGGCTCGAGAAGGTGAAAGTAGGATTTGATTTCTGGATTATTAATCTGTTGGTTAACATGTAGAAAGCAAGAGTGTTGGATTTGTGCACAGCTTTCTAATTTAAAAGTGGATTTCGGAATGGAGTTTGTGAGAATTAAATGTAGAGAAACAGAGAAGCTGGAAGACTCTGTTGAAGAGCAAGTTGATAGCAGAGACTTTATTTCTAATTCTGATTATAACATGGATATTTTTTTTTCTTGTTGGTCTAGGGAAATTGTATCACCTAAGTCTTATTTGCTCTTTTGTCTAAGAAATAAGGACGTTAATATTTGAGGTTTTAACTCTGAGCAAAACGTATTCAGAGTTTTCAATGAATTCCTTAAAAAGTAATGATATCAGCACAGCCAGTCAATGCATCAGATGATGAACTTGAGTTCAGAACATGTCTTGTGCGTGATTTAACAGGTCATTCTCCTTTTTCCTCTTCTGAACTTCAGAATGTGGATATTGTAATGTCTGCCATTACCCATGCCAAGTTTTTAAATTCGACTAGTAAACTGTGCCTCTTGTACTTCTCCTGGCTCACAGAAAGTTTTACAGTGTGTCCCATTGAAATTTCTCATTTATTTAAGATTTCTGATGGTAAGAAAGTACTAATGTACATTTGTTTCAGCTTTAGCACTTTGATTGGAACTTGGTTTTATCTTAGTAGTTGACAGTACTTTTTGTTTGCTATGTTGTGTTTTTAGTTGTTTTTGGGTTTTTTTCAGATGATATGTGAAATTATTTTCATTAAAGGAGTTACAGCTGAGGTTTTTGTACAACAGGATCTGTAGCTGTTTTGATTGAGATACTGTTTCACTTGAGTTACTTTCATTTTGGGAGTCTTATTCTAAATTTTTAGTACCTTTTTTTGAGTTAAGTGCTTTTCTAGTTAACAGTATCAACTAAATATAAAGAAGCAAGTTATAAAAGTATTTTTATCTGAGTTTTGTATGCCATTTTAGTTATTCTAATGAAAGTGTTTTGGGGGGGTTGTGTGTTTTTTTTTTTTTTTAAACTTTGGTTTCATGTTTTAGTACATCAGAATATATTCTTCATTGCAGAACAGGACTGTAACTTCACAGGAATTTAGTGTGGATTTCCACGTTTCCCCTTACTTCCAGTTTTTTAACAGCTTTTAAGTTCTAATTATTAATGTAAACAAATGTGTTTGCAGCTTGAGTAGTTAAATTGTAAATTTTTACAACTTGGTCGGCAAATGAGGGACACAAAAAATTAAACAATGTAATTGAAGACTTGATT
The DNA here is from genome assembly GCA_013396915.1 of Stercorarius parasiticus. NCBI lineage: Eukaryota > Metazoa > Chordata > Aves > Charadriiformes > Stercorariidae > Stercorarius > Stercorarius parasiticus. The sequence continues at coordinate 311,727 of VWZL01004996.1, read as the reverse complement.
TCATATAGATTTTTATAACGAATATAATTTCAATGATTATGCTTCTTCATTGTTACTTAAGTTCAAATACAGAACTGAAGTTTGCGAATCTTTCTGTAAACATTTGTGTGTTTTCTGTAATGTTTTCATGAATACACGTGCTCACTGTTAGTCATATCAGCTGTTTTGGCAGTTGAAATGGTCACACTCTTGTTCTTACAGGCCTGAAGATTTTTCTTTGATAACAGTAAAAGACTTGCACTTTGTCTGCCCTTGTTTTCTGATGCATTGTGCCAGTGCTGTTTTTTGCATTTTATTTTTTTTAATAGAAATAATATCGCAAGATGCTAGTAAATTAAATACTTAACCACTTATTTCCATTTCTTACTTTTGTGTAAAAATTGTTAGGGTGTCCTGGATTTTTTTATGTTTTTTTTTTTTTTTAAACTTTGAGGCAATTAGAATTTGAATGATGTAAAAAAGGAAGGCTAATAGACACAAATCTGTGATAAAAAGTCTATGGATTATTTAAATAGCATCTGCATTTACTTTTAAACATACACTAATGTTCAAGTAGAATACTAAAAAGAGTCTGAACACAAAGTAAAGCAGCAGCCCTTCTTTTTTCCATTTTCATGCTGAGGGCTTCTCAAATATGTGATAATTTCTCTGCTTCTACTTGTTGGAGTAATTTCCAATTCTACATGCAAGCCTGCATTTGAAATTTATCTTCTGCTCTCTTACTGTTCTGGGATTTTCCTGGAGACTCCTGCATAGATAAGCTTAGAGATGTGAATAATCAAAATAGATTTAGAATTGGATTTTTTTCACAGAGTAGATTTGGTGTTCTTGCTGTTTCAGTGCAAGTACAGTGGGGTCAAAAGAGCCACATCACCCCGAGAACTGGAGCATCAGCTGCAAAAGGCTTTGCGAGGTGGCAGGATAACGTTTATCTGCTACTTGAACATTGTTCTATGGAGAAAATATTTTTGAAAATGAAAGACTGATCTTAATTTATATGCTTTTACCTTAGCAAAACTTACCTTAGAGTTTTCAAAGTATGAAATTAAGGAATTTGCTGGCCAGGGAACTCTTTTTAGTCTGTGCTCTGGTATCGCTGCTTCTAAATTCTGTAGCTTTCACAGAAAGTGGCATTTAAGTAATTGCAATATGCAGTTTTTTAAAACTTCATATGCAATAACTAAATACATTTATTTTTTAAAATGTTCTCTCCGTTTTTCTGCAGTGTACACTACTGACTAGTACTATTTACCCCATGCTAACTGTATTTAACACCACCTACCTGTTGAATCATCTGATCTCTTGAATCCTGCACTATTACCAGGAAGATGCACAAAGCACAAATTCTTATGCTTACAAGATAAGCTTCAACTTGCCCTTTCTCGGTACATCCCAAGCAGAATTGTATGGCCCTGTTGCTGTAATGGTCTCTGTAATTATAACAAACAAACAAAAAACCCCAACAACAAAACCACTTTACATGGACATTTGCCTTAAATAGGAATTTTTCTCCTGTCAATATAGTCCAGGTAGGGTCTTCACAAGAAAGGGGTTCTTGTCTGGAATCTGGACTCTTATTTCCCTCTGGAGACTAACCTGGAAGGTAGTCTGTGTTAATTGTAATAAGTTTTGCTGCTTTGATCAGCAGTCAGAGAAACTGTCTAGCTTTTCAGATTCCTTTTGTTAAAATGAAAATATTTTGTCGAAGCTAATATGCCTGATGATGATGAGGATGCTGTTCCTTTTGTTTCTAGAGCTGCAGTGTTTTGTTTTCTTTTTCATATAAAAATCACTGCGGGGCTGTTTATAAGTATTCCCATCTTCCTCGTCATCATTTTCACTTATTGATTTCCTTTGTAGGTTTTGCCACTAGGCTTTGTTTATCTCAATTTTTGTTTACTTCCTCTTAAGCAATCTTAAAACTTCCTTATATAGTTTCAGCCCTATTTTTAGGCAACTGTTGGTTTTCCTTCTAAGCTGAAAAGAAAGACCTTTGTCAAATGTCACATTTAGATGATTGCTGAGCCATCCAGTGTGTGTTTATAGTCTTATATCTGTGATAGTATAATCTCTTCTTCCAGGTGACAGGTGGTGGAATGGGAGGAAACAGCCTTGGGTTGCACCGGGGAAGGTTTGGATTGGGTTTTGGGAGAGATTTCTTCACAGAAGGGGTTGTTAGGCATTGATGCGGGTTGCCCAGGGAAGTGGTTGGGTAACCATACCAGGAGGTGTGTTAATGTGGTGCTTAGGGAAGTGGATCGGTGGTGAACTTGGCGGTGCTGGGTTGACAGTTGGACTTGATGATCTTGAGGGTCTTTTCCAACCTAAAGCAGTCTATAACTTGCATGTGCCCATTAAGAAGTAATTGGATTCTCAGGATCATAAGAGTGTAAGATGGGGGAGCTTTGGTAGGGGAAGCAGTTGATAGGTGACAGGAAATAGTGGGAATTGCTGGAGAAGATATGTGCGGGTATTTTCTTCCTCTCAGGTTATTGCCCACTAGCTCTTGGTGTGTGTCAGTTTTCTGTTTACTACTAATACGTAGCCCACAGATTGGAGTCACGCTTGAAAATATGGCACCTGCTGAAAAACAGGCCAGGAGAGTTATTTGTTCTCTAGATAATTACTCTTTTTGTTTGTATCAGTATGACTAACGTAAATAAAATAAAAATCCTTATGTGGATTACTGTAACAGGTAAAGTATTCATTAAAAATAAGTTTTGGTTTCAGAATGGATTATTAAATTTAGAAATGAACATGTGATATCTAAAAAAAAAAAAGCTAAAATCCCAGAGAAAAATTGAATCAGGAGTTGATCTCTAGAAGGATCATTTTTGGTTTTATATTTACATTTTTTTTTTCCTTCTCTCTATGTTTTCCAAAGTGTTAATTTTATCAGAAGGAAGGGTGTTATTTTACTGAGGAAAATAACATCAGAATCAGAGTGCATGCGTTTGGTTTTTTTTTTTAAACAGACATAATAATAATTCTGGACATAATAATTTGGTTTCCCTTCTGAAATTAAAAAGAACAAGGTGGGGACTTTTCACTCCGATTATTACACTTAAAAAGCTATCTGCTTGCTTTATTTTAGGGCAGCAATGGTATATGCTTCCCTTTTCTGAGGTAGAAGCAGCTTCAGCAATAAAGGGTTATTAACATCTGAGTTGGATTTGAAGACATGGCTAATGTGAAAATTTGCAAAATATTTTTCCCCGTGAACTTTCATCGAGGAAAAATTGCTTTTACCCCCTTTCAAGTTACTAGAAGAGCTTCCCTTGTTACTACTGAGATATTTAACAGTGTGGGAATAACAGCCCCAGGAAATCTCATTTTGTTGACGTCTTTAGCATCTCCTTGATAGGACATATTATAGAAACCTTCAGAACTTTTGCTAAGAATAGGCTTACGATGTAGTGGGTGATTCCATTCTGGTGGATGTGTCATGAGTCTGCACTGCTTTTGTCTAATGAATGTTGCCTTAAAGAAGTGACTCCTGTTAGCAAAATGAAATTTTCATCTGGTTTTGCTGTCAATTCATCCTTGTTTTTTAAGAATATAAAAAAGGTGTGGTCATCTCAGCTAGTTGTTTTTTTCCAAACATCAGCTTTTCCCACAGTTTTTAATACAAAGTGAAGAAGTGTAATGGACAACTATGGAATAATCTATTCAGGATTTTTGTTACTAATGCTAATTATAATTTACATATGTAATTGCTATGGAATTACTTTCAGTTCTGCTGTTCTCTTTGTCTATCTAAATATCTGGGTTTTTTTCCTGTTGTGTTTTTTTTTTTTAAGCTGACAACTGCTTAAAAAAACAGTTCTTAATGTTTTTAAAACACAACATTGCAATGAATCCTTTATAAAGGAGGATTTGGTATGAACCTCAAGTTTAGGAGTTTTGTCTATTGATGGTAATTTCATCTTTTTTGATTGTATTTTTTTGTTTTCTTTTCTTCCTCTTGAAATGCTGTCTTACCTGATAAAAATTGGTAAACAATTTGTTCCCTCCTCTTCTTAACTCTTCCGAGACAGCATACTCGGTTACTGATAAATCATACTACACCTAGCTTTTCACAGGGTTTTTTGGTATTTACCGTTATGCTATTATTAATATCTGTTGCTTTATAGTAGTTGCTTTGGGTTTCAGATTTAGATGCATATTGGAATATGTTTCCTCAGAGGATAGCATTTCTTACTGTACAGAACTGCACTCTTATGAAAAGTCTGAAAGCAGATGTTTATTGAAGTTAGTGGGAAGACTGCACGAACTTCGCTGAGTTAAGTTTTCATGCAACTTTTTTTTTTTTCCCTGCAGACATAGCATGTATGTATGGAAGAATTAACATTCCAGCAAAATGCTGGTCTATAGTATTGCAGAAGTTGTCCAAGAAGTGCTAGTTTAGCCCTGTCAGATTTGGCCTTTTCAATAGAAGAGAGCGCTAGTTTTTTTCTTTCTTTTTGTTTTCTGATGAGCCTGTTGGATTGTGGGCACAAAATAGTCAGCATTGGCAGAACTTACACTAAGATCTCACTATAAACTTCATAATTAATCTTTTTATATTTTTAATGTAGTAATGCGTATCTTTATAGGGAAAAAAAATAATGTACCAAATAGTAGTTTAATGTATAGTGAAAACTGTCTGGTGTTTTAATTTTATATAGACCCTTTTATTGCCTTAGACCCATTTATTGCTTTAGGTAACAAGCTTAATAAAATTCATGCTAAATCTTTGACATGCTTGTTAAAATATTCCTGATTTGTGAACATTGTTAAGTATCTTTTTATTGCATGTTGAAGCAGAAATATGCATATTACAGTATGTTGTGAAGGCCAGACCACGATATCTTAACTGTGTATAACAAATTCTTCTGCTAATGTTTTCACTTCCTTTTTTTTTGTTGTGGTTCATTTTATTTTAGGTTGGTTGGAGTACCGCAAGAGATTATTACACATTTCTTTGGTCACCTATGCCAGAAAATTATGTGGAAGGATCAACTGTTAACTGTGTGCTGACTTTTCAAGGTGAATACAAAGCAGTATCAACCTGTGTTTTCCCTCCTACACAGCTCTTTTAAGTACTTATCTGTTCATTACAATGCTGAGGGTTGTATAACAGTTTTAGACTTTTACAAACAGAAATTGGAAGACAATCTTCCACACTTCACTGTCAAGGAAATTGTAAGGGGAAGTATGTGACTTAGTATGTTTTTACATAGTAATGGACAATATTCATGACTGATAGAAAGAGAAGCTCTGCTAGAAACTATTAAAATACAGAAAGTGACTTCATTTAATCAGCAGCAGGGTTTTTTAATCTCAGCATCTCTTAACGCATTGTGTCTTTACATTGTCTTTAGTCTCTGGACTTTAAACATCATTCTCAATGTAAAGTGGTTCTTGTCAAAGAATAAATAATGCAGATGACTGGTGAAGGTTCAGAGTTGTCAGAGTTGCAGAGGACCTTTTGACAGCGAGGAATTGATGAAAATGACTGAGTTTTTAAGAAAAGCATAAAGAACAAACCAGAAAATGTTACAGCACTGTACAAATCTATAGTATAACTGCATTTTCAACACTGATCAGATTCTCTCCCTCACCTTCGCAATTTCAAAGAAGATCTAGTAGAACAAAAGAACAAAGTGCAACAAGGAAGATCAAAATTAAGAAATGGCTTCTATGTAAAGGTGTGGAGTTACAAAGATGAGAGCCACACTCTTCCCATCAAATATAAAAAGGGACAATGGCCATAGATTGTGGCCTGGGAGGTTTACATCTGACATTAGGAAGAATTTTTTACCTAGAGGGATTAATGCAGCACTTGAGCAGGTATCCCTGGTTTGAAAGGATGGGAATTCCACACAGTTGCTTAGACACAGCCATGGTAGTCTCAGACTCATGCTGACAACAGTTTATTGAGTGTGAAATTGGACTAGGTGACCTTCAGAACTTCCTTCTTCCAGGTTTTTCTGACCAGGAAAGGGAAATAATAGGAAATGACTGATGTCTCTCAAATCAGCTACCTATGGCATGAGTGGGTTATCCATTGTTCATATTTAAAGAAGCAGGAGCCTTCAATGGAAGTTACCAAGTGACAGGTTCAGAATGGAGATAGAGATGATACTTGTATAACACAATGTGCAGTACTTCTTGCCACAGGACATTAAAAATGACAAAAAAATCTACACATATTCAAAGCTGTGTGTAAAAAGAGCACCTCCATTAAACTTGTTTAACGCTTTTCTGCTTACTAACAGAACTTTATGTACCATCTTATGTTCTTTTTTTACTTCATAGAGTTTGCCTTAGTCTTTGTGTGTGTTTGTTGCTTAAAATATATAGGAAAAAAATTTGAAGTCCTGAAACGACTGCTGTGTTAGCTTGATGTCTTGTTAAAGCTGCAATTACGGATAGCTTGGATGAATCCGCTGTTCTTTCTCTTAAGCCAAGTAATTTTTTCTGGTACTTTTGATAATAGAATAGATGCGTCTAGGTTGGAAGGGACTTTTTTAGATTGAGTCCAGCCATCAACCTAACACTGTCAAAACTGCTACTAAACACGTTCCTAAGCACCATGTCTACCTGTCTTTTTAAATACCATCAGGGATGGCAACTCCACCACTTTCTGGGCAGCCTGTTCCGATGCTTGATAACCCTTTTGGTGAAGGCATTTTTCGTCATATCCAGTCTAAACCTCCCCTGGCATAACTTGAGGCTGTTCCCTCTTGTCCTAACCCTCACTACTTGGGAGAAGAGACCGACCCCCACCTCTCTACAGCCTCTTTTCAGGTAGTTGTAGAAAGTGATAAAGTCTCCCCTCAGACTCCTTTTCTCCGGAGTAAACAATCCCAGTTCCCTCCCCTGCTCTTCATAAAACTTGTTCCCTAGACCACTCACCAGCTTTCTTGCCCTTCTCTGGACACGCTCCAGCACCTCAATGTTTTTCTTGTAGTGAGGGGCCCAAAACTGGACACAGTATTCGAGGTGGGGCCTCACCAGTGCTGAGTACAGGGAGGTGATCGCTTCCCTAGTCCTTCTGGCCACACTCTTCCTGATACAGGCCAAGATGCTGTTGGCCTTCTTGGCCACCTGGGCACACTGCTCGCTCATATTCAGCTGGCTGTCAACCAGTACCCCCAGGTCCTTTTCTGCCAGGCATCTTTCCAGCCACTTTTCCCCAGGCATGTAGCGCTGCATAGGGTTGTTGTGACCCATGTGCTTGGCCTTGTTACATCTCATACCATTGGCCTTGGCCCATCGATTCAGCCTGTCCAGATCCCACTGCAAAGCCATCCCCCTCTCAAGCAGGTTGACATTCCTGCCCAACTTAATGTCATTTGCAGACTTACTGAGGGTGCACTCGATGATCATACCCACATGATCTGACCATTTTGTAACCTTGAAATCCGTGAAAAGCATGTGTGCTCTGTAGGAACTGGAAGGAAGTCAGTTTCTTCTACAGTTACCAAAATTCACTGAATGAATGAAATTGGGTTGGACTGAAACTAAAAGTGACCTAGAAACCTAGGACTCTACATGCCCTTATCAGCCCTTTGTACTTAGTTTTACCACACATGAAGAGACCAGGTAACTGTCCCATCTGTTACATTCCGTGCTGACAGTACTCCAGTTTTATAGAGCTGCCAGATTTAATCTCCATTCAGACAGTTGCCCAGTTGTGTTTGGCAAGATATTTTAGCGCTGCTGAGATGAGATCAGTAGGGCTTGTAGGAACTTAATTAACTGAGATAAATAGTAAATGTAGAGCAGCATGCTTAAAATATATATATTTTTTTTTTTTATGATCAGGTAGGTGTGCTGGAAGAAAATTGAGGAATGTGTTCTCTCCAGTGTTAGACAAGAAAAAAGACTCCACATAGTTTTAAAACCAGTTTGTCTGAATCAATATTAAAACTTGCTAGAGCTGTGAAGTAGGTTGTTCTGAATTCATTTCTGCATAGCGTCACCTTATTTAATTTAAGCATTGAATCAGGTAAACTGAACTGCAGTGCTATATATGTAAGTGTAGTCAGGTCCAAAAGCACAGAATCCTGAGGTTTTGAGATTAAGGTACTATTCCCTGAGCTACAGTTAATAAAGTATAAGACTAATGGAAACATGAAGTGCTTGATACAAGTGCTGTCCGTATAGCACATGTAATGTTTCACCATTTGTGGGAAAAGTAGCTAAGAATACAGGGAAATGTCTTCCAGAAATCTGGAATAAAAATTGCTGAATAAAAATTAATAATAAAGTTTGAAAGGGAGCACATTGGATTGTGATGGAATATGAACAGAAATGGCTGACATCACCTGCTGGATTAAACATTGGGTGAGGATTTACTATGCTGATATCATACTCAAGCTGGCTAGGGTATCTGGTAATTAAGTGTTCTGAATAAAACCAATTGGTTTTCTTACCATTAAATGTGGTTTCTTGCATTTACTAATAAAGGTAAAAATCTGATTAATTCTGGAAATGATTATTTAACATCCACAAATATTACCGTGTGAATCCAGGTGATGTAAGAGTCTTGATGTTGAAGCTTTAGTGGGCAACAGTTCAATTGAATAGTTGGACAGAAATTCTCCTGAAATAATTTGCTAGCAGCATACAGTATTACATAGATAGAAGAAAGATGAGTTATTCTTACCTTGCAAAGTCTAGAAGAATTTTTTTTTAAAATTAAGCTCTTTGTTAAACTCTCCCTGCCTGCCCCCTCCCCCCGCCCCCGTATTTGCAGCTTGTGTCATCCATTCATAGAATGTGTTGGGTTGGAAGGGACCTTTAAAGGTCATCTAGTCCAACCTGTTCCAACAGGTCCATGTCCTTCTTGTGCTGAGGGTTCCAGAGCTGGACGCAGTACTCCAGGTAGGGTCTCACGAGAGCAGAGTAGAGGGGCAGAATCACTTCTCTCGATCTGCTGGCCATGGTTCTTTTGATACAGCCCAGGATGCAATTGGCCTTCTGGGCTGCAAGTGCACATTATTGGCTCATGTCCAGCTTTTCATCCACCAGTGCGCCCAAGTCCTTGTCCGCAGGGCTGCTCTCTATCACGTCATCCCCCAGCCTGTATTGATAATGAATATTGTCCCAACCCCAGTGCAGGATCTTGCACTCGGCCTTGTTGAACTTCATGAGGTTTGCTCAGGCCCACCTCTCCAGATCCCTCTGGATGACATGCCGTCCCTCTGGCATGTTGACCACACGCTCAGCTTGGTGTCATCATCAAACTTGCTGAGGGTGCACTTGATCCCCCTGTCTATATCATTGATGAAGATATTGAACAGCAGCAGTCCCAGTACGGATCCCTGAGGGACACCACTTGTCACCCCTCTCCATCTGGACATTGAGCCATTGACCACTACCTCCTGGATGTGACTATCCAGCCAGTTCCTTATCCACTGAACAGTCCACCTATCAAATCTGTATCTCTCCAACTTAGAGAGAAGGATGTTGTGGGGGACCATGTCAAAGGCCTTGCAGAAGTCCAGATAGATGATATCTGTTGCTCTTCCTTGTCCACTGATGTAGTCACTCCACTGTAGAAAGCCACTAGGTTGGTCAGGCAGGACTTGCCATTCAGAGCATTCCCGTGCTTTGGCATTTGAAAATAGCAAAAGTAAATTGTGGTGCCTCCAGAAAACCATGCAAAAAATTGAACCAGGTAAAGTTGCAGATGTCTTGTCACTGCATGTTATTCTGTGTTTGTTGTCTTTGGTTGTATAGGTATTTCAATGCCAAAAATCACTTACTCTTTGTTCTGTGATTGTACAACGGTTACATAATAACGTGGTTCTGATCCAGCTTCAGGGCATCTGATTGCTAAAGATTCTGTCCGTTTCAAAATATATCGACAGCAGCTATTACCTAATGTATGTAAGGTGATGTGTACATATAGCACCTATTACCTATCCCTGTTCTAGCGTTTGTCTTAAAAGCTCGGAGAAGTTGTTGGGGGATGAAAGTTACTAAATAGGATGACTCTTCCTTTCTGCTGTTTTGATGATTTAACTGTGCCTTACTGAAGTAATGAGAATGAAATTTGTAAGTCAAACATGATCTGATAATCTATTTCCAGACAGAGGCTTGTACGTTTGTGTAGAATGTTTCTTCAAATATGAATTTATTTTTATAGGATACTATCTACCAAATGATGACGGAGAATTTTACCAGTTCTGTTATGTGACTCATAAAGGAGAAATCCGTGGAGCAAGCACACCTTTCCAGTTTCGTACTTCTTCCCCTGTTGAAGAATTGCTCACTATGGAAGATGAAGGAAACTCTGATATGTTAGTGGTGACTACAAAAGCGGGACTTCTTGAGGTTTGATTCAACAGTTCTTAAAATTTTATCTTCATATTTATTTTTTTTATATATACATACATTTACAGGTATTGAAGAACAAACCAGGAGGAAAAAACCTACACACGTATGTGTAATATATATATTTCTGGCTTGTTCTGTAGTAAAAGATTTTAAACTGGTTACAGGTATGGTATAGCACTAAGCATAGACTGGGAAACCATAAGAGAGTAGATCGTTGCTCATCTCTCACATTAGTACTCTCCAACTAACTGGAGGCGGGGAAGATACCCTTTTTGTGAAATAGTGCTTGTTGTAAGGAAAAAAACAAATAAATTACAGAACCAGTATACTTTAACTTGTCCACAAGTGAAGAGCCCTGGAAACTAAGCTGAATAATTACAGGTGCCTAAGTATATTAGAATAGCTCTTGTTTTACTTAAAGCAGTGTTCTGTCTGTCATATTCTTTGCTAGATAGATGTGGTTAGACTTGTATGTTCACATCCAGAGTCAAGATGTCTCCATTTGCTTGTTGATACTTTATAGGCTGAAAATGAGGTGAAAAAACCAACCCAAACAAACCCCAAACAAAAAACCGAAAACAACCAGAACCAAACCAGGTTGAGTGTATGAGTTGCTTATTGGAAAATTGCTCAGTACAGTTTCCTTACCTTGACATCAGATATTTTATCCTTTTGTCAGTTGCGTTTAGGGACATACATGCATGTATTCAGTTTATAGTTTTCAGAATTTAGGGATAGGAAACCTAGTACGGAGATACATCTGGAATATTTTTGCTTTTCAGATATAGACACTCATGGTACTAAAATTAAAGAAAAAATTTTTTCAAACGGTTTTGATTATCTTGGTTCATAGAATGGTTTGGAATGGAAGGGATCTTTTAAAGGTCAACTAGTCTGACCTCCTTGCAATAATCAGAGAAATCTTCAACTATATCAGGTTGCTCAGAGCCTCGTCCAGTCCGATTTTGAACGTTTCCAGGGATGGGGGGGCACCTACCACCTCTCTGGGCAACTTGTTCCAGTGTTTCACCACCCTCATTGTAAAAAAATTTCTTCCTTACATCTAGTCTGAATCTACCCTCTTTTAGTTTAAAACCATTACCCCTTGTCCTGTTGCTAAAGGCCCTACTTAAATGTCTGTCCCCATCTTTCTTATAAGCTCCCGTCAGGTATCGAAAAGCCATAATTCCTCTGCTGGTCCTTATTGTTGGCTATGTGTGTGTTCATTTTTTTTTGGGGTGAAATTCCTCAAACATTGGTTTAGAGAGCGTGTGTGTGTCTACACTGAGCAGCCGTCTTTTTGCTGAGCTGTCATCATCATAAGTAGCTCCTCCGTAGTTGCTGTCACTTGAGAACACTAAAGGCACTTTGCTTAAGGAGGGAAAACTTGAGTATAAATCAAGACACTGCAAAGCGTGCTGTCTAATGGTAACGTTGTACTATTCAGTTAAAGTAATGAAACTTCAGAAATTTGGGAATAGGGGGAAAACTGTACAGTTACCTAGTTAGAGGACACGCATTTTGTGTTTCTGCTCAAACACTGGAGTAATTTGTTATCCACTTATTTGATAGGAATGACGGGGAGAAAAATTACCAAAAAGCAATCTTTTTTGTTTTTACAGTTTAAAATTGAAAAAATAATAAAAGAAAAAGAAGAGCTATTAAAAGTAACTTCTGTTCTGGAAAAGGAAACAGCACAACTCAGAGATCAAGTTGAAAGACTGGAAAAAGAACTTAACCATGAAAAGCAGAGATGTGACCAACTGCAAACAGAGCAAAAGGTTAGTTGTTTAACTGATTAAAGCTGACTCATAATGTCCGTAATCCTGCTTTTTCAAGAACCAGTTAAACTGTGTTAAAATCAGCTATCAAAACCCCTCGGCAGTTAGATAGACATTTACACTAGAATAGGTCAGTTCCTATTAACCTCCTGCCACTATTCCTTTTATGTCGTAAAATGGTTAAAATATTTAAGGCTTTTGGTACCAGGCTTGGTAAGATAACTGATGACAACTATTACCAGATGTTTGACATTTAACTGTGGAATTCATAGTGGAAAAAAGTTGATAGTTGTAAAGTTTGCTTACACTAACTTAAAATGGAGGAAGGCTTTTCAAAAAAACTCCCATTAAGGAATAGTTATATAGAACACAGGGTATTGAAAATGCTAAAAAAATTTGCTATTAAAAAAAAAAATATCAAAACTTAACAGAGAATGCTACTGCCAGGGCACAGAAAGAGTGAAAAGTAACTAGTCACTTCTCTAAAAGGCTTCTCAAAGATTTGAAGATTTTCGAAGGGAAAAGAAGCACAAATCTAACAATTTACAGTGTTAGTTGATAGTGGAAATATAAAATTAGCCTAAAACAAAGTAAGCTTAATTTGGAATTCTACATATGGTAAGGAGGAAATCTAATATTATAAAAAAGGCACAAAAAGGTTGGACCTAATATATTTTTAAGCTGCTGCTTTTTAAAAAACAGCTTTTAGGAGAAGATTAAAAACATGTGGGAGGGAGGTGGTGACATGGACAAATTTGAAGTAATGAAGCCTATATAATTTAGCTGTGGACAGCAGTTAATAGGCTATTTCTAAGTACTAGTATGTATATGTCAACAGTTCTGCGTGATGCACCTTTAATAGGAGTTTGTTGAGGGAGTTTGAAACTGTTGAAACTTTGTAGTTTACTTTTGAACAATCATAGTGAAATAGAATGTTGGGTAAGTAAAAAAGAAAGGGTAAGAAGTTGTTTAGGAAAAAGTTTTTTCTATAAAAGAATGATTTTAATTTCAAGTACACGGGAGAACTAGCTTAAATCAATGAGATGAGAATTACATACTTAAAAGTGCATTTCATGGATTTGCAGAATCATAAGCTTGGTGGATAGATTTGAATGAGCTACATAGATACATTTCATTGTCACTTGAGGTTCTCATTTAAGCAAATGTTTGAAAGGAAACTGTCAGTTTATCAACACATTAGCTCTACAGTGCTGTTTTGGAACAATTTGTCAAACGGGATTTTGACGGCTGTTCAGCAAGGATACAGTTAGACTGTATAAGAAAAAAATGTCTTGATACTTTCTCACATTTTACTGTGAATTTCTATAATCAAAAATAGTTTTGCCTTTAGGATACCAGAACTTAGCAATTAGAATTTAACTTTAGGAAGTGATGATGCAGCGTGAAGATCTTCTCACTTGTATTTAACTGAGCTATAAGTAGATGTCTAATCTGAGGCTGCTGCAGCTCTTCACCTGTCTAGAATACTATGGAAGTTTTCTAACTCATGCAGTTATTTTTTGTCTCTTAAGTCTTTGACACAGTCTTACTTTACACCTTTTATGTCCCATTCTCTGTTTTTCACTTTTTTAAAGAAAGAAACAAGTTTGCTGAGTTGAAAAAAATCTTTCATTTGTTCATATACATAAGTAGAATATAACTTGAGCATTACTCTTAGTATATGCTTGTTTAATTTAAATCAGGTGCAGTAAGTTGTTTTTTAATCATCAGAAAGTTTAATAAACAATACTTTCTATGCAGCTTTTTCTCTAAACTTTCCAATCTTAAAGAGGACTTCCCTTCTTGCTCTCCTTGCCTCCCTACCCCAATACATGAAATACAGCAGTGGGTCAAGGGATTATATGATTTATCTTCGCTGAGGACACATACAGTGTGTTAATAGATGGATTTAAAGATTCCTGAGGAGCAGTTATGCAGTGCTCGGTTGGATTACAGTACCTAGGTTTTATTTTCATTGCGGTTTGTTTAAAAAACAAAACAAAAACCCCAAAATATCCTACCCCAAATAAAACAACCCCACAACACAAACCACACACCCCCCCAACAACCACCAAAACAAACCCTCCAAAACCATTCCCCCAAATCCCTCAGCTAATCTAGTCAGCTTCGTGTGATGTGAATAATTGTTATTGGCAATAAACTTAAACAGTGCATGAACTTGGATGTTTCTTATATAAGACTACGAGGGATAACCTTGAAATGCTAGCAAATCAAAATATATTTTTATTTCATATAACAGCAGAATCTTCACCCGTGCTTAGTATGAGCTAGGTTGTTTTATTTTGTCTTGTTGGGATTTTTTTGCCTTTTAAGTTACAGAATGGTTGTTTTAACTAAATAATTCTGTGGGCTTTTTATTTTCTTCTTTCGTTGCTAGTCACATACAGGTGGATTTTTAGTTATGCTCTGAACTTTTGATACCTAAGTAGATAAAAAGTGGAGTTGATGAATTTAAAATTTGTATTTTTTATAAATGTTTAACTTAACTAAAGGTTTACCTATTTGGAGTTCTATTAAAATTCTTTCAATATACATTAGAGCATATTAGGCTAAAGAAAAACAGTAAAACAAAATAGGTCATATTAGAAAATACAATTATTGTAAACACTGTATCATTTCCTTTGTAGTTTGAGGAAGCTATAAGTGATAGAAATCTTAATTTCTGTTAAAAATAAAGCTAAGCTAAATTTAAGCCATGTACTGTCTCTTAAAAACATATTAATTGTTTTTCCTTTTTGCAAGTACTTCCGTCAAGAAGTGCACAGATATTTCTGCTTGTCCAAAGAGTCCTCTAAAAAACCCCCACAATAGTACAAAGTACTGCATTTAAAAAGCAGCAATCACATGAGCAAAGGAAGTCGATATGTCTGTACATAGACACATGCAGTTGATTCTAATTGAGTGCAGAGCACAGAGCTCTTTATGCTGCTAATGTATTGACAACTACTATTTGTTTATTACCATTTGTGTTGTGATAAGGAGGCCCAGGAGTTATGAACCCCTTTATACAAAATACTCATCAGTCTGCCTCTTTTCTAAAAATCTTACTCAGTTCCTTTGGAGCGAATACTATGGGTATCTGAGCTCATGTCTTTGTCTTTTGATCAAATACCTTATTAGGCTACCTTATATTTTTACAATTAAATTGAACAGAATGTGGATGTTGTGGTTAGGGGTCATAGTACGTAAGTTATTTTACTGTGGTATAGTGTAACAAATAGAAGGTAGATTAATGATGGAAAAGCTCTGGGTTCATAATATGAAAATGTTTTGTTCAAACACAGTTTTCTTAAAATCCCCTTTTTATTCATGTTTATTCGTATGCTTTTAGACTATCCTCTTTTTGGTATTGATTTTTGTCAGTCCTTTGGTTTCACAAATAGTTCAGGAGTAGTTTGGATCACTGAGAAATGTGTGTAGAAACATTGATTTCTTGATATAGACAGGTTAGTTGTTGACAGACAATTTCACAGCTATATCCCAATTAGTGTTTCCTTCCCACTCTTGATTATTTGGTCTTTCTTCCCCACCTAGTTACTCTCATAGAATTCTGGGCAGTCTTCTCTGTCTGCTTTTTCCCTAGTTGGGATACTTTAAGTGACACTTTAGAGGAAATCTTTGCGGAAAACATTAGGAAGAAACAAGCTAAAAGTAGATCAATCTTTTAAGAACATAGCATACTAAACAATCTGTTCAGGTGTAATACAGTCAGTGTTCCATGAAGTTTGAATATTGAGCTCTATGAATGTTTTAAAATGGCTACTTAATGCAGTATGTAGTTGTTCCAACAAGATAAGTTTAGGGAGGGGATAAGTGAATCTTTCCCGTTCTCCCCTTTCTTCTCCTGTCCCCAGGTATGCACGCCCTTTTTAAAAGGGCTGTATTTTCAGTTACAGGAAAACACAGTATTCCTCTGTAGGATTTTTCATGCCTGTTAAATCATTCCTAGACTTTGGTGTTTTTTTTTTTCCCCCCAGATTACATTAAATTATCTCTTACAGAGTGTGGAGGTTTAATTTAATCTGCTACTACTCTGGGAATTCAGAGTAAATGCAAAATTATTGGAAATGTTTCAGAAACGTCACATATTTTTCTTTCAGCCTTTTATTAGTGTTTCAGAGTTAATTTCTACTTACTAGGATGGTGTTCCCTGATGGCATACCTTTATTTAGAATCATGCTGTATATACAGTTTGCAACTCTACTAATATAACACTGTTAAAATAATGATGTAATTACTCACTATGATTATTTTACTTAAGAAGATGACACATGATACATGGTCACCAGAACTATTTCAGATTGCTTTCAATATTTCGACTTTTCCTTGGTTTCCTACTAAGATAACTTGTTCACTGGTACATAGTTGTGTATGTGGAGTCACATTAGTAAGCTGCTTTAACCTGAATATATTTTACTTTTGGAAAAATTAAAGAACGTTGACTCAGAAACGGAGTGTGTTTTTAATCTAGACAAATAAGAATACAAATACTCTATATGTATTATTAATATGAAAATACATACCTGAGTAAATAAAAAGAACCCATGCTTTTTGGTCTTTGTGCTCCCAGTTTTGTGTGTACTTAAACGGTGTTTAAACTCTCTGACAGCAGTGGTCTTGTTTACCGTTTTAAGATTTAATAATATTGTGCTGAACAAGAGAAACATGCAGTAGTTGTTTCAGTCTTTCATTGGTTGCTCTTCTGACACTGCAATTTTGTGAACACAGGTTTTGTACTCTTCTATAGAAAGCAGAGCTTGCAAATGATGCTTTTGCAATCATTTGTCTCCCTCTAGTGGGAAGAGAGTACTTCAGAATTGATTTCTTTAACGTTACAGTGGTGACAAGTCTTAGTCCTGTGGCAGTAGTTTCCCTAAATGTTTAGCTTGAGTCAGAAGCAACAGATTTGCAAATTACCTGCTCATTCTTTGATGCTGTGAACATCTGAATAGTGTTTCTGTTATGACAGTAGCATAAATTGAGGCAGAAGTGAATTTACTGATCTGATAAACTTGTTATTTCATGCTTTTGGAAAGTTTAGTTCACCATTTAACTTTTCAAAAATGGGCTGATTCATCTATCTGATGGAGAGTTTTAATAGGACATCCATCTAAATTCACATTTCTACTGACAGGTTCTACTTGCACAGTAATTCTATTCACTGGAGAGTTTTATTCAAATACCAGGGAATCATTTAAGTTGGCTTTTGATGCCATTTTATGAGAGTTTCTCTGGTTAGATAGAGACAAAATGCTGTTGTACTGCTGACATTTCACACTGCCCAAGTGCCCAGTTCAGTTTGCATTCATAAAAGGAAGTGAATCAAATGTTTTTTTTCGGTACCTCTTTAAATCAAGCTATGTTGATATTGTTTATGTATGCCCAATGTTTGAAAATCTGATGGCCAGGGAAATATATTATTAAACAAACAAATAATAAAAAAAAAAAACCACAAAAGAAACAAAACTAATCACCCAAAAAGCAAAAACCCAAACAACAACCAAAAACCCACCCCCCAACCCAGAAAGCAGAAACACAATAAACCACACACAACCCCCCAAACTCCATGTAAATAATCTTTTAAAGATACAAATTAAACACTTGGAATTGCTCAGGTTGGCACCAGCAGTTGTAGCACCCAAGGGTGCTGTAAACATCCTATGAAGAGAAAAATGCAGTTTTATTGTTTTTGTGACTGTTCTGTATATGAGTATTTCTTAAACTGATCAATTGAAATTTATTTCACTGGATGATCAAACAGATTAATTTGAGAGTTTCTTAAATGTTTTAGATAGGTATTCTGCCTGTGCTTCAATTCAAATAATGTGTTCCTGAGAATGACTCTTTGCAAAAGCTATAGCTTATAGTGAAATTATAAGATGTTTTAAGAAATTAACATTCTGAAATGTAAATGCATGCTGCAAAATCATAGTGTGTCTAAATACTTCAGCTGCCTCCTGCAGAAACTTGCACATCTGTAGCCTTCATGACGGTAATTGGGGGACTGATATTACTTAGATAAACTTTTACAGAGTTAGGCCTTAGTTTTGTAGAGTTTTGATCTGTTTAACAGTGTTAGTTGAAGAGATTAACGCAATTAAATTACTACTACTGTGGCGTCTTAGGTTTTTGGAATAGAGAGGCTTCAGTGTTTTTAGAGCAGTATTTCTATTGCCAATCATAGTTGCAAAGATAAAAGCTTAATATTGAGTTTATTTGCAATCGGTTTACTGTTTTACTTTGCTGAATGCTTAAATTTTGTTTTAGAAAGAAAAATTACAACTTCAGGTTTCCTTTCAGAACATCCAGGCCCCGTGTGACGGGGCACTGAGCACACTCAGATTTTGCAGTGGCTCCAATGGTACTATGTTGTGGTCATCATTTGTCCTCAGGGGTCCTTCAAACGCAGAGTATGATGTCAGCCAAGTGTTTTACACAATTCTGTTGGAGTTGCTATAATGTCAGTTGGATAAACAAAAGGCTCCTGCAGATAATTCGTCTAGATCCCCTAAATTCTCTACAGGGTATGAGACATAATGGTTCCCCTGACACTAAATTACATGCAGATAAATCAATCCACCTGAAACTGGAAAGGTGCTGCTGGTTTTTTGGTGTGGTTTGTGTGCGGGATATTTTTTTTTTTTTAAATAAATTGCCTTGTGTTTGGTGAATTGACCTCTTTGGTTTTAGAGTTGAATAGCCCATTTTAACCTTTCATTCTTCTTCATTACAATATATGCATTCTGTAAAAAGTAAAATAAAGATTGCAGTTCACAGAATCATAGAATGGTTAGAGTTGGAAGGGTAGGAGTAGGAAGTAGGAACATATATTAGCTGTTAATTGAAGGTGAATGTTTCAGTTGTGGAATGGCTTTTAAAAAGTGGATAGGGAATTTTACATGTTACGAAGATAAATAACCATGCTGCCCATTGCCATACTGCAAGATGTCACAGCTGGTAAGAGTCGTATGTTGTATTTTTCCAAGTATTTTATTCTGTCTATTGGATCTTTCTCTGCCTTAAGTATGTTGGAAAAATGCAGTGTGTATGTTAATTCACAGGAAAGGGTGTCTGTACTGCTTTGCATCCACTGACTGGATCATACTCTGAAGTGTTTTACTGGTGTTGCAAAAATCCATTAGAAGTAAGAAATAAGTAGGGAAAAGATGTTGTTCTTGGTTGTTAAACGTGCAGATTTTTGCCATAGTCTTCTGTTATGAAAATGAGAATCTCAAATAAGAGGTTATTAGTCCTTCTGTAATAAAAGTTTAATAAATAGTTTTTAACATGTTTCAGGGAAGATCACAGGCATGATCTTTGCATATCCTTTAGACAGAGCTTATAATAGCTTTATGAGGTTTCCATCAGTGTATTTACGATTAGGTTACACAAACATAAAGCAACTGATGTATAATCTACAACTTTGTGATATAAAGCTCCTGTTCTTTCGGTAGCTGGCTGCAAACGCACTGCAAGCAAATCACATTATGTGTTTGCCAGGGGGAGGACAGTGTCTCATGTGATCACAATAAAATTGTTTTTAATCTGTCTGAAATCTTTTGCCATTTCAGAATAGCAATAAAGATTTTGGTGCCCCCATCTTTCTTCTCATTCCCTATCTGAAGGTACATCAAATTTTTCAATGTGGAATTTTGATTCTGGGGAAAATAAATTCACTTGATGACTATGCCAAATTTTCTTTGTTTTCATTTGACTAGTGAGGCTCCTAGTAGTTATAAGAATTTTTCTTTTGGTAGCTTTTTGTTTTGCAGCAGTGAAGCTGACGTGAGTACTTTCTGGCTGCTTTTTCTGACAGTTGTGCAATTTGCTTCCTCCCTCCACCCATAAGGCTGTTGCAACGCTAGGGAGGGGGGACAGGGGAAGCTGCATTTGTAACTGGATTAAAAATACAATCCAGAGTAAAAATAACCTTAAAATTGTTGGGTGTTTTAAAAAACATTTTATTAAAATGATTCATGCTGTTGCTGTGCTTTCTTTCTGTTAAAGTGGAAGAAAAGGTATAATATTTGTAAATGTACCAGATAAATTAAGAGAAATTTAGTAAACAAGAATTACAGAAAGTAGTTATCTTTTCTGTAATAGAGATTGTAGATGTAGTTGGTGTTTTTATTATATTCTTCCCCTTTAGACTCTTCCAAAAACACAGTCGACTTTTACCTGTAAAATAGTCTAAGAGTACTCATTTTAAATTTTACAGGCTCTGAAACCGCTGTAACCAGAGCGTATGGGACTAGGATTGCAGCATCTAAATTGAATTGCTAAGAATTCTGTAAAATAACAAGTCGTCTCTAAAAATTAATCCTTTTTTTCTTTCAAAACTGTAGGCTTTAGTTGTATCTAAACAAGTTTATTAGGTGAGAATCTGTTAAGTATGGAACTTTTACATTTTAATACCATGTCCCTATAGAATAACTACCAAAGCAGCATCAATTGTAATGCTGTTTGTGGAGTGAATTTTTTTCAGGCTATTAATTCCTTTTAGTATATGTTACCTTTGGCAGCCTGTTTGAACTGTTTGTACAGTTTGTATATATAATGTATCAGATTAAATTCTTTTGAAGGCACTTGGGTTACAACAGTTACAGTTATACCAAAGTGGTGTTTAGAGAAAACACAGATATGCATTGAAATAGGCTTTTTACTGTACTAGACTTTCAAAACAGGGGCAAGTAATTAGTCTCCACTGCACTAGGGAAGGACAAGCAGTTATAATGTGTGTTGTTGCTGCTGGTTATATAGCAAGTTTTACTTGGAATACTGACTTTAATTAAAATATCCTGCCTTCATTACACTAGGTACATGTATTTTTGGTTGCAAGAAACTGGTAGCTCTTCAAAAATAAAGACATTATGGAAATTGTGGGTCAACTCCCATGCTGTTTTCAAAAAAGACGGTACATTCATGATACCTTGAAATTCTTTATTATATTAAGGCATATACTAAAGCCATTTAGCGTTTCAACAGTTGTATTAGTCCTCTTTTTTTTTTTTATAGCATATGTAACAAAAATCAAAATTGCTTCATATGCTGGTGTACTGTTTAGGAAGTGATTGAGTCATCAGTTACATTTGCCACCCCCTCAGAATTCAACACCCCTTGCCCCCCAAAAAAAATCATAATGCCGAAACTTCTGTTTAGTTGCTTGTAAAAGCAGGGCTTAATTACGCTTGCAAACACTGTATTTTGACAATTAATGAGTAAAAACAGTCCTCATTATATTTTATTGTACTTAAAACATTGTTAGTTAGGTTGGAATCTGGCCAGTAGGGGTTCTCTGTAAACTCTGGCTGATGTGTTTCTCTTGATGTAACAGTACGGTTCTGTTGTTTCAGGGCATTAAGCTTTGTTTAGAAATTAATAGATGAACTAGTGTTTTATTCCTCCAAATGTATAGCAGAAAGACAACTTGTACCTTAGTATCTGCACGAACACTGTAAGTCATGCCATAGGCAGGCACGTCAGTCCGTCTTGACCTTTTTTACACTTTGATTCGTACCACTGTCATGGTTGATACTAAGATGAGCTTTATTGAATTTTGGTATCAGAAATAGTAGCATGGTATCTCGGTATGTGTGTTCTACTTTTGTGTTACTAATTTATTTTTTGAAGAAAATAGTATTATATTGAAAATAATGTTTCTCTGGGTTATTTAATGATCTGACTTTAAATGGCCATTTTGCTATGGTGGAGATGACATTTAGCTGTCCACTGCCTTAGAATGGTATGGACATATTGTAATTACATAATGAATGTAGTACTTAACAGAGGCTTCTCATCTTGCATCTGTCAATTTTCTGACAAAGGAGTCTGCTTTAGGTGTTGCCGTCATCCTCTGTTTCGGCTTCCGATCTCCAGACATGAATCCTGCAATTGTTGCATGAGCTTCATTGAGCTTTGGGAGACCCTCCACATGTTCTAGCTAGGAGAATGTAGTGTAGTAACTAGCTCTCCATCAGGAGTATTGGTACTTCCATTTTTCTTTTTTCTCCTTTTGCCTGC
Organism: Stercorarius parasiticus; assembly: GCA_013396915.1. NCBI lineage: Eukaryota > Metazoa > Chordata > Aves > Charadriiformes > Stercorariidae > Stercorarius > Stercorarius parasiticus. The sequence goes on along the minus strand of VWZL01004996.1, from coordinate 289,573 downwards.
GGTTGTCTTTACCATGGCTTGCTTGAGTGGTGTAGCTATCTGCTCAAATGCAGGCTTTCCTTCTTTTCAAGTAAAAGAAAGTACAAACAAAAATAGAAGTTCGTTATGTGTTCTAAGCTAGGCAGTCGGTCGTTAGTTTGCAGGAAGTAGAATGGCAAAATATTTGAAATATGGTTTTATTTGCTTATACTCCGAAGTCTTTGGTAGTCTCTGTGCAACTGAATGCTTGCACAAAAACAATCTCCTTATTAATGTATTAACTGTGCATAGCAAGTTTAATATATTTGTATAGATTGAATATATAAATTCAATACATATCTATATTTGAAATGAGATTGTCATACATTTTGAGGAAGAGGAGAAATCTAATGACCATCTGCCTTATGTTGTAGCTTTATGTGTGCTCTAAAGTAAAAGCACTGAGCAATTTCAAACATTTTACTTTCACAATTTTCTAAATAGGCTTCAAATATTTTAATTGTATCAACGTGATACTGTTTAAACAGAATGCTCATTCATGTACGAATGCTGTTCTGCTTATTGCATTAATACATGGATGGTTTAGAATGGTAAGCATGATTTGGAATGTATGTATTTTGATTCTTTTTCTCATAATAAATTAATGTTACTGAATATAGAAATGGTAACTAGTGATATGTCTGTGAAATACTTTATTAGAAATAAAATCTACAGTAGGCCTCTCTTTTTCATATAGCTTAGTAATAGACAATACTTCTATATCTTAGCATTAGTTGAAAAAGCATGTTTTTGTTCTGAATATATGCTTTCTTAAATAACATCTATTTGCAATCTTTTTTAAAGAATGGTGTTCAAGCATCAGAAGCTCTTAAAAATGAAGTTGATGATTTGAAGAAGAAGCATGATGAGGCTGCTTCAAAAGTTCTCCAGCTTGAAGAAGATATCATGACTGTTACTCAAAAAGCCATTGCAAAAGAAACTGAGTTAGACAGGTATTTCGTCATTTTGTCCTTACCTTCCTTATTTTACTGTTTCTTTCCACAGGTGTTGTTTTTAAGCTAATAGTTTTTAATCTATGCATTGATTTACTGTATTAATAGTTCTGTACTATTAATTTGTCAATGTCTTAGCCTGAAGGACAAACTGAAGAAAGTGACGCTTGAGAAGGAGCAACTTGAATGTGTGTTGAAGACAGAAAAGGATGAAAAAGAACTTTATAAGGTAACTTTATTCCTTGTATCTGTATACACTGAAATGAAGTGGTTTGAAATAAAGGTAATAATGTTTTATGGAGAAGCCTGATAAATCGAATTTGTGGAGGAAAAAAGGAAATTGGTAACTTCTGTGAACAGATTTGTTTTTTAAGACAGTTACAGAGGTTCTCATTTAAGAATAAATGAGGAAAATAGCATCTGAATTCATCCTGTGATATAAAAAGGTGTCTAAGAAGGAGAATGGATCACCAGTTTGTTAAAATGCAGGCACAGTAACCAAAAATAATATCTGCTAGTGAGATGGTTCTTTAGTTACAGTGCATTACCCAGTAACTGGTTTTCTTAACACAGTTAGGAATAAGTTACCTTTTACTCTTCCGAGTTCTCCCTCCAGACTGTGTTTTCTAGATCCCTATTCTTGAGTCTTGTGCATAACATTGAGAAACTTTAGTAGGATCTATATTGCATTGACTTTTTACTAGCTTAAATGTTTTATTTTGNAAAAAAAAAAAAAGGCAAACAAAAACCTAAACCTGTAAGTCTTGCAAATAGTCTTAAACTTAATCCAGAGTGGCTGGCTAGTTGAGGGCTAGCTAGTTGCTGCTGGAACCATCCTTGCAGCAAACATGTATATTTAATGTTTATATCAGCCCCCTGTACTAGCCTGCCTAATTTGATGTGACCATTTGCTTAGAAAAGTAGATACAGAAGTGGGTCAGGCTTTAGGAATGTCAGCCCTTATTTGACTTGAGTTGATGGCTATTAGTTTTCATACTCTTGAAAGAAAAATGCTGTTTCTGTCTTACATGCTAGAATAATGAAATCCTTAATTCGTATGAAACAAATCAGGTTTATTTAAAAGATTACTTAAGTTCATAGCAAAATGTCGTTATATGGCAGGCTATGTTAGATATACACCAGAAGTCATAAAATCTCAAAACATCTTTCACAAGCATGGAATCCCTTTGTAAATAAGGAGCACAAACCTTCTAGTCTTTGAGTGGATAACAGTTTAAAGTTATCCTTTATTATATATAATAAGGTAGACTCAATGACATCTTAAAAACAGCTCTAGAGTTGCTAAAGTAGTTGGCTGTCTTTGGAACTGGATATTGCTGTTGTAGTCCTGTTTGCTTAGATGATCGCAAGTAGATACTACTAGAAGTTTAATTTCTCTTTAGTTTTCTTCAAGTCATTTCTTTTTTGCTTGTTCTTAGTTGTCCAGTGTTTGTGAAGAGAGGAGTTAATTCTGAAGAGCTTAATTTGATGTGGACAGATAGCAGGGCCTTAACCTCTAGCTGTAGAGTGGAGCTGTTGTTAGATGATCAAGCTGAAAGAATTCCAGCCAGAAAATTTGTGCTGGAGGGCAGTGATATTATCAAATGTTTAATTTTTCTCTTTACCTGTTCTGATCTGTCTCAGAGATGAGTTAGAATTTAGTGAACACTTAAATGGACAGGTGAATAGTAGTTTTCATAACGTGGAAGAAGAGTTTGACATTTTTTAGCGTCATTACAGATACACTTGAAGAACACAGAAATAGAAAACACCAAACTAGTAAAAGAAATCCAGACGTTTAAGAATTTGGATGCAAACAAAGAAAACATGATATCGTATTATAAAGAGGAGGTTGGCAGATTACAGCTATTTATAGCTGAAAAAGAAAATATGAAGAAAGCTTTTTTGCTCTCCTCGTCAAACAAGGTAAGCATTACTAATATAATTGGCCTGATTTAAAATAAACATATATAAGCTTGTATGTGTTTGACAAGAGAAAGGAAGAAGTTGAAAATATCACCAGGGTGCAAGAGGATTATGGTGTTCTCAGTAGATGCAGAAAATGAGCAAAAGAGTGAATTCTATTCTAGTTTTGCAGATTCTGAGCTTGTTGATGTATCTCACGTGAAGTGCGAGATGAACTAAATGTGAAAAGTAATTTGTGAGTTCAGTAAAAGTGCATCAGTAAAAGCGACGCACTTTGAGTTTCTTTTAACTTTATGAAAAAGGAAGGAGATTGAGGAAAAGGGAAAACTTAAGAGTGTAGGTATGTTGTGACTGCAGAGGATGATGGATCAGAAAAGACATCGAAAGATATGCTGAAGGAGTGATTAGGTGAATGTACTGTCAAGATACAATGATGTAAAACCTGAAAAAGGATAGACTTAAGTTGACTGAGAACTCAGCAATAAGTGCCAGTGGGACTTCTAAGGAAGAGGCCGCTTTTGCCATGCAGTGTGGTGGCAGTGTGGTGTAGTAGGAGTGTGAAGTTGCTGAAGAACCGGTATCTGTGCTGCCGTGATCCAGGTGCGGTTACTTCAGACTAGTTTTAGTGTGGTGCTACCTATAGAATACCCATTAGGTGTTCGTTCCTGATGTACATCTTCCTGTTTCATTTCATCCAAAAGGAATGTAGTTCTATGCCCTGAGACTGTTCTGTCCTGTGATCTAAAGTGTGATAGTAATAGTGGAATTGACTGGGAGTTTTGCTTCACAAATGTGCTCTTGATCCAAACGAAAGAGTTAATTTAGACACAGCCTTTGAGGCCAGCATGGAAAAGTCATTTCATGCAAATGACTTTATCGTGTGTATCTTGTCAGTCTTCCCACAGAAAAGGCAGTCTGGATCTCAACAGAATAGAAATTGTGTTGAAGTAATGTGAGTTATGAATATAAAATTTAAGTAGAAAAGTAGTGCTGTTGAGACATTTTAGTCTTTGACTGCTCTGCAGTTTTGTTTCTGAATGTGTTAAACTGCTACTGAAGGAAGAGCATGTAGGGAGTGTGTGTGTGCTGGTATGGAAGCAACCAAAGATTTATGTCGTTTATAATCTTGAAGTACTTGTGATGTTTCATCTTGCACTGTGTGAAACTGCAGATATTTACTGACATATGTAACTGATGCATCATGTGCTGTAAAAATAGCAAAGGGACAGGACTAGGGCATTTCCTAGTCCATCCATCTTCATAAATGTTTACAAAATATACTAGTTTTCCTCTGTACTTAATATCATAAGTGATTATTCAAAAATTAACAAATAATGGACTAGCGATACCTGAATTTATGTCTAGACTCAAGAATATGAAATGATTATGCCTTCAGGAAGCCCAGAGGCTGCAAGTAGCTTATAGTAGCTTTGAAATTTATTATCTTTTTTTTTTGGTGATCCTGGGCTTCTTTGAGGAATGAGAAGCCAGTAGTGCAGGTTGGTCAGTTGGCCCTTGGGCTGCCCTATTGAGCTGCAGCAGTGCTGAGAGTCTTAGTGCTGCATGCTGCAGCTTGCTCTTCGTTACTTTCTGAGAAGCCTGTTTCTTGGGAAGTGCAGCTGTGAGAAACACATCCCAGAGCTGCTTTATAGTGTCTTACATCAACTGGTTGTAGGCATTGTAAGACTTCTTGCTCTGTTGTTAGCTGCAGTGTTTTACTGTGGGATAAACTTTGGTTTTGATGCTGGATGGCCGTGTGTGTGTTAAAAGTTCTACGGTCACAAGAACAAAGACGTTTTGGAAAACAAAGACTTTTTTTTGTCATATGTTTAAAACTAAAACTGAAAATACAACAAAAATCCAGTATAGATAAAATAATAATATTTAAATTTGCCTTTATGTCACAGTGAAATATGTTTGCGCACCAACTGTTAGCAAAGAAGGCAAATGGGGAAAATGGTACTTGTGTACTACTACTTGATTTAGTGGTTTTGCTAAAGCCACCAGGAAAACTTGATTTTTCTTTCAAATGTTTCTAATCCCTGTACCAACTTTTATTTAAGCTTTGAATTAAAAAATTATGGATTCTCTTCCCTCTCTTCTCTTTCCCAGGACGATGCAAGTATTTTAAAAGAACAGCTTCGGAAGGCTGAAGATCAGATTCAGGCTAGCAAACAAGAAGCTGTCCTAATGTCAAAGGAGCTGAGTGATGCAGTAAATGTGCGAGATAAGACGATGGCAGATCTTCACAGTGCACGTCTGGAGAATGAAAAAATGAAAAAACAGCTTGCTGATGCTTTAGCTGAACTTAAAAAAATCACAGCTTTGAAAAATGAACAGGTATGTTGTCAGTACTTAGTACTGAAGTTAATCTGTATTTATGAAACCTGTGAGAGCTAGCTTTGCTAAAGTTGGGCAATAAAATATGTTTCCGGATGTTTAGTACAAATTATTATCAAATTCTCTTTTGGCACTCAAGTTGCTACCTTAAATCAAATGCACATTAGCTGATTTGGAAGTTTGGTAAGAAAGAAGGTTTCTGCTACTACTTACGGCAGCTCCCGTCCATGCCCAGATTATTTTCACAGAATAACACAACATTTATCTGTATTATTTTGAATCCTCTCCCTTTACTAATTCTTTTTTGTGAGCCACTGTAGCATTAAATATTCATTCAGATAAGAATATAGATTGATTTTTTTTTATAATGATCTTTCCTCATTGATGAATTCTCTCTTGATTCTTATGAGTCCCTCCAATATTTGCGATCGAAGTTAATTTGCTTTAGTATTTAAAGTATAAAAATATTAATGTAATGGAAACTGTCTTGACTTTCTTCATCTTGGATAAAAATCTACTGAGCAATTTTAAGTTTCATCATTCTGACTTAAGTGGGTTTTGTACTGGATCTTCCATAACTGCAATTGTATTGGATTAATTCACTACTAGGATTACTGTAATAACATAGCAATTTAATTACTGTTCAGCTCAATATATTTTTTTTCAAAATAGTGCAGTAAATAGGAAGTGAATAGTACAGCCCTCAAAAGAACTATTATATTTACAGTATCCAAGAATGATATGTTTTTTTCTAAGAATTTAAATTATATACAATGTCTTTTAAATGCATCTTGAAAGTAATAGCAGATCATCTGAATGACTCAAGTTACCAGAAGGTATCTGAGTACAGCATAGATCCAGTTGGTAAATGTAGTTTGCTTGTGTATCAGTGTTACAGCTCAACTGAACCACTTCCAGTAGAAACATAGTCCGTGGGATGGAATATAGTTGTGGCCTGTCCATTTTTGCCACGTGGCTATATTTGTCTATAAGATAGCTAGAACAGCTTCTGGAAGGTGTTCAGACTTTTGATATACGTTCCAACTTTTGGTATACATTAATCAGACCATAAAATAAGTCCCTCTTTATCTGCCTCTGGTATTATACAAGTGTGTATTTACTCCCTCAGTGTGTCCTGCTTGAAATGAAGTTCAGCACAGATGCTGTGTCTGTATGTGCTCTACTACTCTGTTCCTTTCCTTCCCACAAAGAAAATAGGAACTTCTTCTGTACTTACATAGAACTTTATGCTTGCTTTAATTGAAAAAAGATTTTCTGGGAAGTAGTGGTATTTGAACAAGAGGAAGAATAGTTTCTAATTACTTCTTTTTTCAGGAAACTTCAAACACAGTGGAGCAGGAACTGCGCAGAGAAGTTGAAGATCTGAAGCTTCGTCTGCAAATGGCTGCTGACCATTACAAGGAAAAATTCAAAGAATGTCAAAAACTTCAAAAACAAGTAAACAAGCTTACAGAACAGGCAGTAAGTAGAATGGGAGAAATTGCACTTGCTATTTGTAACTTTTCAGCAACTACTTAATTTCCTTCTGCAAAACACAGTGCTTTTAAAAAGGATTAAAAATGCAGTAAGCTCTTCAGTTTACCATTTTTTTCCATAAAGCTAGATTACTTCTATGATTCTTTTTAGATAGTTGTTGAAACCAAGCATAGGATTTATAGTAACTAGTGTATGTAGAAAGCTAACAGAGTTTGGATAAATCTAAAAGCATAACATTGTTCAAGGAAGAATTTTGAAAATGAAGCAGGGAAAAAAAAATCCATAATTACTACCTCTATTCAGTACCACCACAAAAAAGTCATCAAGTCTCCAAACCCAGAAGTGGGGGAAATGGAGAACTTGGAGAAGGATTTCAAAGTGAAGTGGGGAAAAAGTTTCCATGACATGGTACATAGTTGTATTCCATATGTATTTTTTATTCTTATCGCTCTTCTGAGCTTTGTTCCATAAATAAATGAGGCTTTTGCAATGATGATGTGAGTCTTATGTCACCTAGTAATTGAACCTGTTACTGAACTTAAAACAGGTTTGTGAGCGGAGTTTTTCAGGATTTTGTGAAAAAGGATGTCTGAATCATAAAGGAGCTCAAATGGGGGAAAAGGTGTATGAGCAATGGGAAGATGTACAAATGTGCATTCTTAAGAAAAGCAGACTTAAGTATTTATGCTGTCCACAGAACAAATGTGGTAGTTACCTAGCTTTGATCCACAGATTACTTTAAAAAGTTGTCTTCTCATCCAGAAGGTCAATGGTGAATGAGGTGTCATATCATGAACACCTCTGGCTTTTCCTTAAAATCTTCCACATATTTGGCTATGTTGTACATCTGCTAACAAACACCAAATTTCACTACTTTGACACCAGAAGTCCAGCACTCATTAGTAATACAGACTCAATTTTCTAATGGAATAGTGGATGTAAGTTGATGGATTTAAGTATAACTTACTCTTCAGAAAATGAGATTTTTTTCTAATAATTTGCGTAGAAATTGCTGTTTCTAGGGAAGAAGAACTTCATAATGTAAGATTATTAAAATCATAGTCTGATACAATTTCAGTATTAGTAGAATTAAATACGTTTGCATATTTGTTATTATCTCCTGTTTTAATGAGCAATTCTATCTAGTCCAGTTTTGGAGGACATGATAGTGCAAGATATATGTTACTTTGTGCTTTAATTTAATTAAATACCAAAACAAAATTTCTTTTCACCAAGAAAATTGCAGGGCATCAACAGAAACTGACAGGTGCATCTAACATTGAGACAGCTACTGCCGTCGTTACAGACAAAAGGTTATCTGCATCTCCAGGTATCAATAGCTTAAATTCTGTCTATTTGTATTAGCCTGAAAATGTTGTCTGTGTGAAATAGTCCCTACCAGTATTTAGAGTATAAAGTAGATGGACTTGTTCTAGTAAAGCAATGATTAGAAATACAAAAATTCATCCAAAAGTCTCGTGTATTTTTTCAAGTGGTAACATTCACAAATAACTTCATGTATCTTTTCAAAACAGCTCACTTGATATTTGTTACTGTCAGTAGGAATGAACTCTTGAATTTCTGCTTGATAGTTAACACAGAGCCAGTGTTGCCAAGCTAATAAACAATTCATTAAAAAAAAAAATCCTCCCCAAATTTGCAAACTGTGTACATTAGCATGATAATTTTGCAGTCCTCTCACAGTGACAATCCACTGTGGCATTGTACTGTAAAACAGGCAGTAAAATAGGCAGTAGTGGTTTATTAGAAAATGTTTAACTAGGTTATAATTTTAATGAACTGTTAAGTTCTTTCAAAACTAATCTTCTAAAACATAAACACAGAATAGGTTAAAACTAAGCCTGGTTTATTTTTCAGTTTAAATTGATAAATGCCAGTAAATACTGACTAGTTTTGTTTGTATTACTTTATAATTCACACATTCTGCCTATAGAGACTGTACATTGTAATTTCTGTCAGTTCCTCCCATCTTAAGTAAATAAAAGTGTTTCCTAAAGCAAAAAAACTCCCAGCAAGCTCATTTATAGTTTGTGATGGGATGAAGTAGATTGGTGAGGCACTTCATGTTTTTGCAAAAGATTAAAATATCTAGCATGGTATCATAACGTATATATTCTGGTGTTTACGTTCTTAGGAGCTAAGGGGAGAGATGTCTTTCTGTTTTGGTTTTTTTTTATGTTCATCTTCAGTGTGTGAGAGAACTGAACACAGAGACATGCCAGTATGACTGCTGTTCTTACGTATCACTAGCCACATGATACTGATTGTCTCTGATAAACTGTTTGCTTGGATAACATGGAGCACTCTGTTCTTGATGCACTGTCAAACTTGGCCTGTCATCTCTCTTACACAAACTTTATTTATGGAACAAAAAAAAAAATACCAATATTCTTGTTTTTTTTCTTCAATGTTCACAGTTAGCCCCATTTCATCTGACATAGTTTCGGAATTCATGGTAAAGGAGCAAGTACGTGAAATGAATAAAGAAATTGCTGAGAAAACAGAGAAGTATAAGAAATGCAAGCAAATGTTGGCAGTAAGTAAATGGCTGCTTCGGAAAGCTGAGCAGGAAGTAGCTATAGGTGCTAAGTCTTAAACCCACAAAGCCTACCCAGCTGAGTTGCCTTGCTTGTTTGTGTGATACGCTGCGATTATGGTAGAAATCTTAATATTAGAAAACACATTTTCATTAAGTCAGCTCTTGATTACGTGTGATGTTGGAGGGTCCAGACAAAGACCCCTCAGGAAAACCCAGATGCAGTAAAACAAATGAACAAAACTAATGCTATTCCTATGCCGAAGGTTTTGAATACTCTTTTTTTCCATTATATTTTAAGTATAATTGACTTTTATAAATCAAACACAGCATGTTGCTCTAAACCAGCTGATGTCTGGAACAACTATAGCAGTGTTTATCTGATATGCTGTTCAAGTGTAATAACTCCTGGACAACTCAACTGTGTGTTGATGTCCGAATGGGTGCTGCCTACTACCTTGGGCTCAGTCATACATAAAGGCATTTATATGGTTCTCTGGACCCAAGTTGGCACCAATAGTGCTTGTAGCCACAATAGTAACACCCTTCAAATATTAATACCTGTTAGTCCTACCTTGATTTTAATATAACCAGTTTGGATGTATGTATGATGATGGAGTATTACATCAGTGATGCTGGTGAAAAGTTGACTGTTGGAGAATTGTTTAAGAAATGCTTTCTGGCCGTTGTCTCTGTTCATCTTGTTTCTCTTATTTATCATAACGAGATTATTCTATTTTAATATGCTCTTCAGGATGTAACAACTGTCATGTAATTCTGCTCATTATCCTGTCTATGGAGAGGCTGCGTTAGCTTCTGCTGGCTATTGCTTGTGTAGTGGTGCTTGAGGAAAGCTTTGCCTTTGACCTTCTGGATGAAAGATATTTATGGTGTGGGAAAAGTTGGGAAAGGTTTTGTATTGAAGTGGGACACTTGAAAGGATAATCATGATTACAGTGTAGTATTAGGATACAAAGAAACGTGAAACTGAAGCTAAAGAGGAATTATCGGCTTGTTGAAGAATATCAGGCAAGGAAAAATAAGTATTGAACATAATTTATGCGGTGTTCAATCGTCCTGTCCTCTTCAAGGTCTTGAGACTGACATGATTTCTTGGGGAAGCCATTTGTAAATGGTCTCATTCTAAAAGCGTGGTTATACAGTGTCGTAGTTGGGGGCGGGAGGGGAAGTCTCTTAAAATTGTAAATATTTCATGCCATGGTATAAACTACTTTAGGACGAGAAGATGAAATGCAGTGTTTATGCTGATGAACTAGCTAAACTGGAGCTGAAGTGGAAAGAACAAGTGAAAATCAATGAGGGTATAAAATTACAGCTAGCAGCGATGGAGGATCAGTATAAAGTAAGTTGCAGATTTTGTTTGTGACAATGAATGGTCTCGTATTAACATAGTTTCTAATAGTTCAAGTAATGACGAGTTTTAATGGCGAAAACCCACTAAGTGTATTTTTGCTGTAAGTAGAAATTCTGTTTTGCACTTGTAGAAACAACACAGTCTTGTAATGATTTTTATGAAGTAAGACAGATCTGCTAAGTATCTTACTAAATGGCTATCAATCTTTTAATATTCTGGGCTTAGACAAACCTCTAAATGGCATTAATCTTGTATTACAGAAAAAAAAAGGGGTAGAGAGTTGTAATTTCCTATTACTTACTATAATACTAACAGGAATATTGATTGGTGTGTTTGTCCAAAGCCTTTGTATTGCATGCTGCATTACCAGTGTAGTAATGTCTAATGCATTTTATCTGAATTAACTAGAGAGATAAAAGATGAATGATATATTGTTTTTAAAATCATCGTGAGAGAATTACTTTAATTTGGAGGATCTCAGCTGTAGTTTTAGTAGAGTGATGTAACATGCAACAGAAGTCAAGTGTAATGGGCAGCTTGAGTTTACAAGGGGCCTTAATCTTTGAGGCTCGTATGATGCTAATACAGATGTTGAAGTGGCTTTTTAGGTCAACAAGGACAAGATAAGAGCGACAAATTTCCATAAGACCAGCTTTTATGCTTGTTTTCAGTCTAATGGTGATAGTGTAGCTATCAGGATAGAATATTCTGTTGCCCATTTTTGCTCATTGTGACTTGCAGGGATTAAATTGAACTGTGATTATATCAAATGTAGTAGGAACCCCCTTCCATTAGAAATTACAGCAAAATTATTTTTTTCTTTATAAATTACTGAATTACCCTACGGCTCATTTCAGCACTCTGTGTAGGCTCTGATGTCCTTTTTCAACGCTTTTCAAAGCTCTAATTTCAATTTTATAAAATGCATGACTCTTTCCAATTTATTTAATTTTCTTAATTTGCACGGCAATCGATCACTGCTTAATTTAATGTAAAATAAGTTTGTTTTTAGCTTCTCAACAGCAGGAGTAATAAATAATTGGTTCCAAAATTGAAGGCATTTTGACTGCAATTGAAAACTCGTTATCATTCAGGACGGTGCAGGTGGGGGAGAAAAAATGAGCTTTTCTTCCCAGTCGATAAATTTCTCTCAGACCTGAAGTAGGAGAGGGAATTTCAGATTTGAAAAAAAAAAAAAAAGATATGCAACTGTGCAGAGCATTGAGTTTATATGCTAGAAAAACAAGTGGAGAGGCAGTATCCAAAGCAACCAAAATCCAAATAAAGTAGCCCTTTGTAGAGAAGGATTATTTAAATACTCATTTTGAAGCAAGGAGGAAGCCTGGAAGAATTGTGTAATGTGCCAGTTGCATCTTTTCCCAGAGCACCCAACAGAGACACGAGGTAGATGTTTGTGAAACAAATTTAGTGTCTTTGAAGTAACAGAAGGTTTTGGTTCTCTCAGTTCTATGGTAGGACATAAGAGCTGGAGAGAAGTGAATACAATAAATCACTGAAATGGTTGCCAATGGATCCTTTTAGAAGTAATGAGATGAGGCTTACAAACCTGCAACTGTTTCTGGGCAGTGGGGTCCCTCCTGCCATTAGTATTACTGGCGCTACTCCTGGTTTTTAACCTGGGATTTTGTCATTCCACAGCTGTTCTCTGAAAAGTGGCAAGAAAAGGCAGCTAATGTGCTCCTATTATCCAGTAGATAACTTAGGGAGAATTCTTTGGTTTTGATTTGCAGTAGTACTAGATGTTGCATGTAACTATATTAGACAAAATAATATCTATCTGAAAGATGAACATAATCACTAAACTTCATGTTTTCACAACATAACATGCAGGGAAATAGTTCCTGTTCACTAATAAAGGAACCTTAAACTTCTTTTTGTATAGGTTCAGCTGGCAGAAAAAGAGAGACGAATAAAGGAACTGGCATCACAGTTGGAACTCTTCACCAGTGACAAGGTGCGGTCAGAATTCCTGTTAAATCTTGTAAATTAACACTCGTAAGGCTCTTTGGTTTGAGGAATTGGAATTTATTTTTAAGTGAGAATTTGTTTGCTCTTTAAACGTACTTTTCCATATTTCTTTCTCTCTTACCAGATTTCTTTCCATCTTTTCTTTACTTTTTGATATTCTTTTGGATATTTTGACAAAATGAATTAGCATTTTAAACTACAAATTCTGTTAATAATACTAATATATTTTTTAAAAATGTACACCAATTTGCCAAAACTGACTCAGTGTTTGAAAATATTGCCATTTGTTGTTCTGTAATAGAGTTCTAGAATATTTTCTACATACAATCTAACAAAACAGTTACAATGTCAAAAATTATTTCTTTGTTTCTGTCTAGAACGATATTCCATCCAGGATCTAAAATAATTATTCAGTTTGCAGATGGGGATACTCTGTGTAAATTAATAATCTGAGATTGCAGCTAGCTATACAGTTCACACGGGAATTCCTACCAGTTTTTGTCCTATATTCCTTTCTAATCTCTGCATTAGTGTTTTTCTACAAGTTTTCAGTGGACTTCCAGCCTCCTACCTGCTTTACTTTTAATGAAAGAGGTTCAGCCGTGTTGAGTCTAGAGGTTGATACCAGTTTAGTGCTGCTTGTCCAAATAGAAAAGATTATTATTAGCTCATGCTGTAGCCTTTCAGGCTCTAAGGGAGCATTGGTTAACAAAACTTGCAGGAATTTAATTTCTTTGAGACGGACTGTCACTGATACTTGCAGGAGTTACTGGCTGACAGTCAGCACAATTAGTAAACCTTGTTCCCTTTGGAATCTTGGCATAAGACATGAATGATACATACCTAGATTGACAGTTTATTTTTTCCATCACCGTTGGAATTATTTTTGTTTTTATCTGGCGTTGTCCCATAACTGGAGATGTAGACATTTCAGCAGTATGATCGACAGGTTTTTCATGATGTGTGCATACAACCAAATCCTTTTGACATCTGCTGTTTCTTATTGACTGCTTGTAATAATAAGAGGACCTTGACATGTGACAGTAGTGACTTCGATAAAATACAACTGGAAAAATATCTTTATCAGAAAAGAAAGATACACACACAGTACTCTGATTTTTAAATACTTGATAGAAAATCACAGAATCACAGAATGGTTCAGGTTGGAAGGGACCTTAAAGATCG
>VWZL01004996.1:260503-275676 GCA_013396915.1 Stercorarius parasiticus | reverse complement strand
CCGTTCCAACAGGTCCGTGTCCTTCTTGTATTGAGGACTCCAGAGCTGGACACAGTACTCCAGGTGGGGTCTCATGAGAGCGGAGTATAGAGGGGCAGAATCGCCTCTCTCGACCTGCTGGCTACCCTTCTTTTGATACAGCTCAGGATGCAGTTGGCTTTCTGGGCTGCAAGTACAAATTGCCTGCTCATGTTGAGCTTCTCGTCCGCCAGCACCCCCAAGTCTCTCTCCTCAGGGCTGCTCTCAAGCCATTCTCCACCCAACCTGTATTTGTGCTTGGGATTACCATGACCCAGGTGCAGGACCTTGCACTTGACCTGGTTGAACTTCATGAGGTTCGCATAGGCCCACCTCTAAAGCCTGTCAAGGTCCCTCAGGATGGCATGCCTTCCCTCCACTGCGTTGACCGTGGCACACATATTGGTGTTGTTGGCAAACTTGCTGAGGGCTATTTTCAAGAGTTCACTGTCTAATGAAACTAATTACCTTTACTGTTAAACCAGACATTCTGAAATATTAATGCTAATGTTCTAATGTTGGAAGTACCTCTAAGGGTGGTATATGACAATTAAAGCTAGGTTTTACTGAAAAGTGAAATAATAAAATGTCTTTATTACATTCAGATAGTATTGCATGATATTGTGGAGAAGTTAGGATTCTTCAGATTACTTAAAAATCCAGTATGAACAGATACTTAGTAAAAACAGGAATTTCCATACTGATAAATTGAAATGAAACTAATTTCAGATTAAGCTAGTTAAGCATTTTGTAAAATTCTAGATTCTCAGGTAGTTAGTATTTAAATGATCTTTTACCAAAGATGTATTTTTTAATAGATCTCTCTCATTTTTTTTCCTAATTCAAAAGAAAGCAAAATAAAAGTTGAGTTTTGATAAATCTAGTTTAGCTGGAGGGAGTAATTTTAACTACCACACATAAGGAGAACAACTATAATAATAATGTATGGAATTTATAAATCTTGGAACTTTGTCTACTAAGTTTATAGATATTTACATTACAAAGAAGAATCAAAGTGCCTTGCTAGACTGGAACCATGATTTAAAAGGTTGAGCACAGTATAGTAAACAGCTTTTCAATTTATACTCCATTACCAGTGTTTGTTTATAAATGTCACCAAACATTCATACTAAAAAGGTTCATTTGCTGTATCTTCAAACCTATAAAATTACTTATTTTGTATTTTATTTACATACTTACATAGCCTTTGATTATTTTTTTTTTTTAAATCAGTCTCTACCCTATCCATCCAACTTCTGGCTAAGGCTATTTTACAGCATCTTTGACAGTCACTTTGATCTGCATTCTGTTTTAATCTTATGTGGTGCTAAAATTGAAGTATTAATGCCACTGCCTGTCATTCTGAACTGGTTCCAGATTGCAGAAGAAATTGATTTTAAAAAGGAAAATCTTAATTTCACCAATAATTAATTGTTCCTGCTTTGTATTGAGTAAAGGTTAATTGTTTAGATTTTACACGTTCACTAAAACTTTAGGATGTAATCCTGACCATTTAACCCTAACCATTTCAATGATATACACAATTTAGTCTACAAATTTAAAGTAACGCTAACATAGTTTTATATCATATCTACAGGAAGATATTTTATTTGGAGAGTGTTAGGCAGAAATTGTGTTGTCCTGTATCAGAAGGTTTTTCTAAAAGAAAATACTCATTACTGTTTTTACAGTTAGTGCTCCAAAAAGATAACTTCCCATAAACTGCCTTACTGTTTGTAGGTACTACTTTTTTCCTGTTTGAAAATGGCTTTATGATGTTGCTGTTTGAATCCAAACCCTTTGTCTGAAACCTGATAGTATGTGTATAACAACAAATGTATAATCTGCGTCTTTTTTCATTTGAGTGGTGTTTTGTGTTCAGAGTAGTTATCGGTATATGATTTTGTATTTTTGTATTCTAGAGTTTGGGCCGAAGTTTACCTGTTTTTAAGAAAAATATATTGAGTTTTTCCTTTTAATAACTGAGACATTTTACTTCTCATGTAGTTGAGCTGGTAATTGAAGTCTTGGTTTTAAGCTTCAATTTAAAGCCATTTCTGGAAAAGGCACACTTCCATCTTTGAGGTTTTTGTTAACATTACATTAGCAAATATTAAACAGGAACCCAGGGAACCCTGAAGAAAATGCTAAGCAGAAGGAACATGATCGGCAAGCACGTCTCTTAATAATCTCTATTTTTTAATTATTATTTTAATTTTTGCATCTCGGAATCTTTTGCTTGGTTCTGAATTGTAAATGGCATATTCTTTTGGATATTCTTGGCGCACGTGCTCTCTCTCACTTTACCCATTTTATTAAATGGAAGGATGAGAAATACTTTTCTTTGGATGAATTACAGCTGATGCACTGACCACACTTTAGTCACTTTAATCACTGTCTTGTAACATACATACTGGCTTAGAGTTTTAGTGGTTTATAAGTTATAAAAACCCTTCAGTAGTTTATAATAATTACTATCTCTATGGATTATATGCAAGAATCTAGAATTTCAAGTATTTTCTTTTTTGAAGAGTTTTGTTTGAGCTTTTCTGAAAGAATTAATTGCCTTTCTGACACAAATATTTAAACAACAGAATTAAATAAAGCAGGCCATTTCAGCCCCTCAATAAATTCAGCATTTTTATTTTGCATGAAAACACTGTATTTTGGAAGTAAGCTACACACAAACCCTTGCTAAACTGTAAATATACATATAGAGAGTAGGTGAGGATATAAAGGAGGAGGAAGAAGGATGAATTTGCTCATTAAGTTCATAGAGATCAAATTATTTTTCATTGGAAGTGTAATAACTTTGAAATCTGTGTATGAAAATACAACTTCTCATGCATTTAAAATCTACTCATTTGTAATTAGACAAGTGCAGTTTTGTTCCACATGATGCTTATAGTATAAATATTTGAAATATGTAACCTAGTCTGGATTACATTTGTGAAAAATAGCACTAATTTCTATTTGTTAGTATAGATGGAAAATATTAACCTTGAGTTTTACATTCTAGAATCAACTGTTGGAATTCTATAAAAGAGAATTAATCAATCAGTCTAGCAGTTAGTGCTGAGTTTACATATATATTCAGGGGCCTTTGCACTACTGCTAGTGGCATGACCACCATACCTAGGTTATTGTACAGAATGGTAGAGCAAATTGTCTTCATTCTGACCCATTTTAAAATTTTTGTTAGCCCAATGTTTACCTAAATCCTGTTGATGTAAAGTATCTGTAACATGGTCCCCTCCAGCTGTCCATCAAGTTAAGAGTCTCACCTTCATAATTTTTCTGTTAATCTTTTCATGTGTGCATACTTCTGTGCTTTTTTCTATGCTATTTTGTTATGCTGTGGAGAGAGATTTTCACTGAGTAACAAAATTTTTTCAGGGTGCTCCTGCAAACTAACCTTTCCCTCATGCCCACTAAGAAGCTGACAACTTCATGCTATTGATGTAGAAACCACTGCTTAATATATTGACCTGTCTTATTACTTTATTCTTCTCTTTTTTTCCCTTTCCCTTTGACTTACATTTAGATTGTATTTTTTTTTATGGAGTACAGTCTGTCTTTTTTGAATGCAAGAACAAAAAGGTACCAACTAGATTAAGGCTACTATAGAACGCAGCTCGAACAGAGAAGCTGTTTGAGCCTTGCAATGACTGAAGCTTCTCAACACTGTAGATAATACTATATATTAATTGAAAAAACCCAAACATCCCTTTTTCTTCTTTCTGCTCACAAAAAGAAATGTGCAAAAACTTCAGCTGTGTTAGCAGTGACTAGGACAAGGCAGTTTCTGGCTTTCACAGAATGATAAGGGTTGGAAGGGATGCCTGGAGATCATCTAGTCCAGCCCCCCTGCCAGATCAGGTTCACCTAGAGCAGGTTGCACAGGAACCAGGCGGGTTTTGAATGTCTCCAGAGACGGAGACCCCACCAGCTCTCTGGGCAGCCTGTTCCAGTGCTCTGCCACCCTCAAAGTAAAGAAGTTCCTCCTCATGTTTAGGTGGAACTTCCTACGTTCAAGTTTCTGCCCGTTACCTCTTGTCCTGTCACTGGGCACCACTAAAAACAGACTGGCCCCATCGTGTACTTCGTATAATGGTAATAGAAATATTTTGACATAATAATAAGAACTAAAAACCTAATTAATTTCAAGTGGAACATGATCACCAAGCAGAATCGCAAATAAGGACAAAATTGTTTCAACTGGTTTAACATACTTCATCACGTATTTGAAAATCAGACTGAGAACAATGAAAAGCACTTGATCTTTGCCTCTGTAGGTGTTGTTTTAAGTGAATATGTTTGGTAGGATCTCTGCATTTGAAGAAAGTAATTGTCTTCCAGTTTTAAACACAGCTTCATCTAACACATCTGCAAATGATGTACAGAGCTTAATGTGCATACATGGCTGTGTACGCAAGTAAAGGTAACTCTAAGGAAGTTAAATTGTAGAGTACACGTGAAGGCTGCTTCTGAATTCTCTGTGCTGGTTTCTTTCCCTGTGTATGTGTGCATGTGAAGGACAATGAGCAAAAGTTTTTCTACCATTCTTCATTTCCTAGTGAAAGCTACAGCCTTGAGTTTATTTTACCTAATCTTAAGTTACACTTCACATAGGTCAACATTCTGCTGTTACATATCAGAAAGGATCCAGTGAAATGTACTTAATAGTTCTTAAAATATCTGCCACTCACAGATTCATAGGGAATTATGTCAAGTATGTACATACATATACTTCACATACTAAAATGGTACGTTCTTGAATGGTATGGTATGATATGAAAAAAGAATTATTTTATTTTTAATAGTAACTTTAAAAAACTTTTCTCATTGCACATTATCTTTGATTGTTATCGTTAGCCCACCCATTCTTTACCTATTTAATTGATTTTTCTTCATTGTAGAAAGGATGCAGATATTTCTTGAAAAATGTGGCAGTTCTATTTATGTAATTTACATTAACTGGTGACAAAACAAGAAAAAAAAATTTAAAAATATCTTCTTTGTATTTTCTTTATTGACTGTTTTTGGTACGTGTGGTGTATTTGGCACTAGATCAAGGTGGAAAGACTGGGAAGGTTAGCAGATGTATCTTTAAAAACAAATCTAAGTATTTCATTAGAATTTCAAACTTTGCTAGGACTCCATAGGTTAATTACACTTTTAAACTTTGCATTTTTTAGGAACTTGGCAGGACACCAGGAAATCAAGCTGGAAGGATGATGGAAGGACAGATTTCACAACAGACATTACATTTTCGCAACCCGTATTCAGAGGAAAATGGACCAGTTCCTGCAGTGCCAAGTAGACTACCAGTATTGCAATATGGAAACCCTTATGCAATTCAGGAAAGAAGAGGTCAGTAAATTCCACACCCTGTCCTCCCAGTATAATTTCCCTCTCGCTGTTTCAAAAGCAATGGCTCATTTGATGCAGGTTAATTACCAACAGTCTTTGTACTGGTACACAGAGCCTTTCCGTAATCTCAAAATACTAAGTGTACTGAACAAAGATGCTCTAATTAATTTTTCTTCAGATGGAGCAGATGGCGCTTTTAATCCTGATGAGATCCAAAGACCACCTGTTAGACCTTCCTTTTGGGAGCTGGAAGATGATGTAGTGTGTAGTCAGCCTTCACGCAATCTTAGTCGGCCTGACGGTTTAGAAGATCCTGAGGATAGCAATGCAAGTTACCTTTTTTTATTATTTTTTTTCCTTGATATGTTTACTAATGAGTAATCAAGAGTTGCACGTAGGTTTTCAGTATCCCATAAGCCTGTTTTATTGTTATGTAAATCCAGAATTCATTTTTCTTTTCCCTGAACAATGTTTTAGGTGAATTTTGCTTGCTTTGAAGGAGAAAAGTCTGCGCATTAATTGATGATAATATACTTGTTCCCCCAGTCTCTTGAGGTACTGACAGCTTGTTTTGCTATTAGGACAGTAGCTTC
Organism: Stercorarius parasiticus; assembly: GCA_013396915.1. Taxonomy (NCBI): domain Eukaryota; kingdom Metazoa; phylum Chordata; class Aves; order Charadriiformes; family Stercorariidae; genus Stercorarius; species Stercorarius parasiticus. The sequence goes on along the minus strand of VWZL01004996.1, from coordinate 269,692 downwards.
TTAATCTTCTAAAGTAGAAAAATCCAAGTAATCTCCACTCATTCTGATTTTTCTCTTCTGTGTGGTAGAATGAGTGCTCAAAATGTAGCCAGGTCTTACTCATTTTATAATTTGTATGTAGGAACTAAATTGTAACAGAATTAATTAAAAATTTAAAGGATTCCGATACCAGTCTTTTCAGTTAAATGCTGAATGAAAATTCGTTTTGTATTAGATGCTTCATTCTAATGTATTAATCTTTTGTTCTGTCTTTTGCAAATCTGCATTTATTAATTTCCATTTTGATGGTTTTTTGCTGTTAGACACATATTTGGAAGAGCTAGTTGACTTATCTAAAGCTGATTAAACGGAAAGTGACAGATTCTCACTGATATATTTTTTAAGGCTTTGTGTATTTTAAATGAAAACTAGTTAACTTTTCATTTTGATACAGTTAACTTGCACGTTCTAGTATAAAAAACGGTTTTAGTAAATTGGCTTCTGTAATAAATTGGTCTGTACGTCTTCGTCTGAACAGGAACAGACTTATTACTCTTTCTTATTCTAAGTACTGTTGCACCTTAAAAAATATTAAACAAGAAATACCTTTCTGCGAAGTATTGTGCTCTTTGCAAGTACAGTGGTATCATGACCTGTTTCTCATTTAGTCTAGTTTGCCACATTTAATTGCTATTAACCTTTGCAGAAACTGATCAGTGTTCAGACAGGCATGATTTTAGCCCTGGTGCTCAGCACCTATAATGGAGAAAAATGTATTTCTCCCTCCTACCTTTTGCCCCTGATGTCCATTACTGTGAATAATTAGAGAAACTGTCAGAACTTTTGCAGCCTGTTCGAGATCTAGAATGTGAGCTTAGTGCTGTTGCCCACCTTTACTTCACATTTTGCATATTTAATCTGATCATTCTTGACGTAGATATTACATGTGACAAGCTCTTCTCTTCTTTAATCATTCTGCTTCAGTTTAATTAGCAGGGTGTTCTTTCTGATCTATGTGCTTTGCCCTCTTGCAAACCCGAGAGAAACAGTGCTAGAGTCTTGTGCTCATTTGCTGACACAGCTTGGATTTTTGTAATGAGATAAAATATAACAGGCTTAAATAAAGTTCAACTTGAGAAAAGGTGCCTTTAAATCAAACAGTTTATCTCTTTATTTTTGTACTTTCACATGAGATTCAGTTGCTTGCTCCTCCCAAAAATAGACTGTATGTCTAACGTGGAAATTAGTAGCTGCAAGAATCTTTCTGGAGAGACTTATAATATGCCAAAGATAAAACTGTTCTAATGCAGTATTAAAAGAAATAATCAGGGAAAAGTTCCATTTATGTAGGTAATTCATTGTAAAAGAGAGACTTTTATTTGTGCAGAAGAAATGGCAAATGTAAAATGATAAATATGAAGAGAGTACCATTTGTTGTATTGGTTTTTAAAATAAGCTGTTTAAGATGTAATTCTATGCATTTTAAAACTGGTAAGGTGTAGAGCTTTTTGTTGGAGGAAGATTCCCTCCCAGAAGAGGAGGATTGGAGGTCTTACTGCTTTGTTTAAAATATTACTGTTGTATCGACTTCTTTTGCCTTCCTCTCCACATTTCTATTACTACACGTTCTGTTAGTTTAAGCACTTGAGGGTGTTGTAGTCACTTCCACCACTTCATGGCTGTTTTGGTGGTGGTTTACCTATGATGATGAACACGTCCACATTATTTATCTAAGATGAGAGATCGAGCCTAGATCTAGAATAGGTCAGCAAACTCTGAGGGGGTCTGGCAAGTCCGACTTACCTGCTGTAGTTGCTCTTTACATTCCTGTTCAGTTGAATAACTCTGTAAACAATCTGCGTGACAGAGGAGAAGACTTGAATGCTTCTCCCAGAAGTGTTTTCTGGACAGGGCATTGGGTAGAATTGCTTCAAACCTGCAAACCCCATCTGCGCACTGTTACTACCTTGACCTTCTTTCATTGTAAACATTGAGTTACTCTTGTTTCCAAGTGCAACACGCCTTCCTTAGCACCAGGGAAAGAAACTAGAATTTGTCATTGTGCACTTGGCCATTTGCACGTTTCCACTCTACATGTTGATAGTCTTTGAGTTCTAAAGCCTTTGCCTTCATTGGACCATTCTGGCATGTAAACAACTCGTACAGTGTGCTGTGAATTGACCTAAGTGGAGTACCCACTTTCTGTTCATCTGTACTCTGGCATTTGCTCGAAACAAATTCTCTTCCAGTTTGTTCAGATTTTTATTTTCCTGCCTTGCCCTCATTTTTTATTTCTTTCTGGATATTGTTTTTGCTTTCTTCTGCTAACTCAGCCATACTTGACGTGTGGTAGAGGTGTTAGATACTGACTTCCTACAGGCTTTTTGACAGTTGCTTGGGAGAAGAGAGAGACCGTAATCAATTTGTGTTCTAACAGGCTGATCAGCCTGAATATGGCTGCAAACTGGTCATTAATCCAACTAAACAGGAGGAGAACGTGAGATGATGCGGGGGGAGAAGTGTTAGGTGGAATGCAAGACAAATCCAGAGGAAGTCAGAACTTCTTGGTACTCTCTTTTGTGGTAAAACTTGATTCTTTTACTTGATCTGAAGTGTCCTCTTTAGTGAAATATCTTGGACCTGTCCAAATTGATACTCTGTAAAATACAAAACTTCTGTACAGGAATCCTGGGTGTCTCCTTATTGTTTAAAAGTCTTTGTAAGGTGTTTTTGTTTGTTACTTGTTTTGTTTGTTTTCTAATGCAAAATATTTCTTCATCAGTCTTGTAACAGACTTGTTTGAGGTGCTGAGTTTACTTTTGCCTAAAGGAATCTTGTGTTCCTGGGTAATGATCCATGTATACGCTTTTTGTCTTGTATTGGAAAAGATCTAACTCATGGTACCTTGTCTGCACTACATGAAAAAGATCACGTTTCTATTCTATGTCATTTGAATTGTAAATTGCTTACTATTATGGATCAACCATAATACATCATTTCTATGTCAACAGGAAGGTTCTTCTCCATTTCCCTTCCCAATGAAGAAAAACTGTCAGCCTGTTGAGCTTAATGTGGCTGCCATCATGTGTACTATTTAGCAATATAGCTCTTAAAAAGCCCAGTGAGGCAGCCTTGGTTGATCTTTCTACCTGTCCCAAGGATGAAATATGAATCTTTCAATTATATTAATAGATCAGAGGTGTGGCAGAAGATGGTAACTAGCCTTTTGGCTGGCGAGGGGGAAGAAGGCTGCCAGCTTGGTCTCTGTCTTTGCTGTCTTCAATTACTCTTGAGTCGTAGACAGAGTAAGGATACATCTGCAAATGCATTAGAATTTTTGTTTAAAGATACTATTGTGTTCTGATTTTGTTTCTCCCAAAACTTTGTTCCTTGGGAATGGGTACTTCCGTGTATTTTGTTGACGTGTAAAAACATCAGTTTTGTATGACTCAAAGACTTTCCAGAATTCTTCATAGCTTTGGCTTTTGGAACTCTTAGGCCAATTAAACCATGATTTCTGAAAAGGAGAAGCTGGTCTGTGTTAATCATGCCAGATGAGCACGCACACAGTGGGTGATTTTATGTAGAATAGTTACTTGCCACAAGTTCGTGACGCCATCTACTCAGCACTAACTTTCCATTTGCTCATTCTCCCGTAATCGACCAAACTGTAATCATTTGGAGCAAATAATTTCTAGAAGCCAGGTATGTATGGGAGAGAACCATAAACAAAACTTATATAGATATTTAATACTGAAGTGTGAGTTTTAGAAAAGTAGTCCTGATTACAGTTGGCAGTAAGCCCAGAATAACTATCCTGAGACTCTTAAACAATGTTGTTAGTCCCAGTAAATTTGTGGGGGGTGTAACTTTTGGCAACTGCCAACCAGGTCAGGATATTTTTTTTGAGAGGAAACCAAAATGGCCTTTCTTCTAGCAAACAAAAAACCCCCCACTACACTTTATTAGCCTGATCTTACTCTGGCAGCCAGTCGCTGTCTTCTGCATAGGATAGACATAAAAGGAGCAGTTGGTATCCAGGAACCTCTTGGGAGACCAAACTGCTTGCTGAGAGGTGGAGGCCTAAAAGAGTTTGTTTGATTTCACTCACACAGCAGAGCTGAATTGCAGAAAGGCAATGTATGTACTCTTCTTTCCATTTTACTCACGCTATACCTTAGCACTGTGGCTGTTCATTTGTTGTTTAAAGCTTAAGATGGGCATCCCTTTGCTTACTGTTGCATGTCAAAATGAGCTGTAGAAATCGGAGACGGAGATTGTTCCAAGTGTGTGGCTTTTGTACAGTGTCACATGGTTTTGTTTCTAATTTCTCTTTGGCAATCTTGGAACTGATTACAATTGTAATCAAGAAAGCAGTACTTGAAACAAAATTGGTTAGTTTTGGTAAAACTAGGTGAGTGGCACTTATTTCTGAAATAATATAATAAATTATATCTGGCTTTCCCTTCTTCCTCTTCTAGTGGCAAACCCCCTCCTTTTTATGATGCTTTATTCTGTAATACCAATATATCTTTGAGTCATATAATCTGTGGGACTCATTGTGGCAATTTGAAAGAGAGTTACATTCAAGTGATGATAGTTAAGTCATGACATTAAAGGCATCTTTTATGATGCGTTAACCTAATTATGCAAACTTCTGAATTCAGAAAGCCTGACACTTGTTATGCTGCATAACCACAGTGCCAGCCTTTGGGTACGTCATATCAGACTCTTCGTAAGGACCCGAGGCTACGTATCAACTGTGTTACATCCCTGCAGGGCACTGCAGAGGTCTTGGACTGAGCATGTGCAGCCATGTCCCTTGTCATCAGCCTGGAGTGCAAGAAAGCTGGCTCTGGGTCTACATGAAGGGCAGATTAAACTGTCTCTTTCTCAAAATATGGAATATGGGCTTCCATCCAAATATCTTGGATGACTACACCACAGGGTCTTGTGAGTAAGCTGATGCCCATGCTTAAAATACAGCCTAGGCTGAGCCATTGAGGCCTCCCCACAGATATTGTCAAACTCTTTCTGTAAGGCAGCTTGCTTCAGCTAGCCTTCTCCTTTCGGCTTTGGGGTCTTCAGGGGATGCTTTGCTCTACCATGGGAAGTGGCCGGTTTTCAAATATCAGGTTGAAGAGCGTATGTAACATCGTTGGTTACATTAGCTGGAAGAAACGAGGCGCCAAGTGATTGTGAACCAAGATGAGTAAGACCCATCCTCCCTTTATATAGTTCTCTCTTTTACAGGGTACTCTTTAAGAGTTTTGTCCATCTGAAACGACAGAAGCAGGCAGTTGTCGGAGTCCAGTACCGTGTGACACTTTCTGTATTTTCTAGAAGTTCCAAGTTAGCCAAAGGCAGTGCATGAGAATTTTTAGTTATTGGTTGTATACTGTTTAGCGCAACTTGTAATTAGAATAGCTGTGAAATACTCTCAGACTAAGATGAAGTTCTCATCGTTACTGTTTGACCATTCTTTAATTATATAGTAATCTCTATAATATGTACTTCAAGATATGCTCAATATAGATCTGCATTCTTCTTGTTTGGGTTCAGCATAACAAAAGGTTAAGAATTGATCATTCTTTATCTACTTGGCCAAAAGCAAAAGTACACTGAAGAGACAGACTTGCCTTATCTTAACAGCATAATATCAATACATATTTAGTGTTGCCGTTGTTCTGTGGTGCACAGGTCAGAAGCTACTACAAGGAACACACAGTTAATCGAACAGTTAATTTTACAGTTAATCGAACTGGGTCATGAGAAAGTTTTGTCCTGAGGACATGCCAAACTTAATGTTACTTTGACATCAGAAGAGGCTTTTTAAAAAACTGTTAGTAACTTGTGCTTGCCTTTTGTTGAAGCTAGAGCCTACAAGGCAGCAAACCAGGATGGTGCCTGTGTGCCCATGTAGAGGAAAGCATCGTACCCAAATCAGTTTTTCAAAAAGGAACGAGGAGGAATGATATATTTGTACATGGCAGGGTATCACGCTTGCCAGAAGCTGAAAGGAAGGACAAAAGATATAAACAGTTTTATCTTACCAGGTGACTAGCAGTAACACAAATGTGTGGTTTTGGGTTTTTTTTGTTTGTTTTTTGTTTTTAAAAGAGGGAGGAGAGGGGGCAAAATACTGAACAAATAACTAAAATAACTATAGAGTAAATAATGTGAAAAGCCCACCCAAAACAAACTAAAAAAAAGGCTATCTAACCTATTAACCTGTTAAAGCTTTATATAAGGTGGACAGGCAGTGCTGATTTTTTTTAAAATAAATTTTTTAAATGGCAAAGCTTCCTATAAATTGGTTTGCATTTTGTTGATTCTAATTAAAATCTTGAGTTTCCCCTGGACTGTGGTAGTGGAGCAGAAATACGCACGTGGGGAAGGGGATGCTAAAGCAGTCTGCTTCTGCGGACACAGCCGATGTTAATGGATGGAGGGCATTGGTAAGATGACCTCTACTTGAATAACGTGTTACGAACACATTTCATTTGCCGCTCGGTACACTTTAATCTTTGTGTAATGCCTGCAAAAAGGCCGAGAGGTTTCCCTTTTCTTGGTAGGGGAACTAAAATTTCTGTATTATTCTAACATTTGTGTGGAAGATGGGTTACTTCAGGAACGATGAGTTCTGTGACAGCTGGGCATTAGGTTAGCGGTGTCTTTCTGAAGACCTTTTTTAAAAGGTGGGTTTTGTTGAATGCGGTAATAATTTTGAATGAGAAAAGAGACCCATCTGTATCATGTTCGCCACATAATTTTGGTTAATGCCCTTATATACCAAATTAATATTTAGCCTTGTTAAATCCTGACTCCTTATTCACTTAAAATTAATAACCCTTAACATATCAAATAATTTGTCATTGGGTCTGCTAATCTGTCCTAAACAAAGCTGAAGAGCCCTTTCACCAGAGAAGTACCTCGTCCACCTTGTCATTTGTAACCAAGTATTAATGAAGAATGCCCTCTGCTCAAGAAGTAACTCAGTGACAAACAATAAAGAATTATAAGGTTTTTTTCTAAAAGATTTAAATGTTAATTAGGCCTGTGTTTGTAGTGGAACTATTTTTTTGAAGGAAGATGCAGATTCATATTCTCAGGTAGGTCCTGGGCTGTTCACAGTCTGGTAGTCAGCACATTTGTCATGTTTTTGGCACTATAGAAGCTGTAGCATTGTAGCATAAGAGTACGTAAAGTAGTTTTTCTTCTTTAATCCATCCATCCTATCTCTCTTGTGACAAAAGGAACAAATAATATTTTTTAAAAACCCATGTGCAGGTGCAAAGCAAGCAAGTTAGATGGGAAAATATGTCTGTGGCTCACATCTGTCAGAGCAAGCCCCACTGGCTGCTTAATGGAAATGTTAAATGCTTGAAACTAAACAGCTGTTGTCAGGAGAAGAAAAAGATTGAGGGAATCTTGCTGTCCTACCCTGTTTCCGTTAACTCTTCATAAGGACAAAGTATGGTAGCCTAAAAATGAGATAGGTTTGAGTATACGTAAAGCTGTCTGTCCGAGCCGTACAGCATGTATGCTGTTGTATATGGCCTCTTGCACATCCTTTTTTGAAGATCTGCTAGATCATTCATAAGTTTTATGTGTAAGGTGTCTTTGAGATGAAAAGGAAAATTAACTAGGAGCTGGAATTTAAAAAAATCTTGCTGAATTTATCTGTGTTTCCACCTTGAAATGAGTAGGTTTTGTGCTGCGTTATCTAATAGCAGAATAGAACCAAGATGCTGAATAATAGAGTTTTATACTGCGTAAAGAACGGGTTTACAAACACAGTTCTGATTTTCTTCCTTTCTTATTTTCCTTTTGTGCCATTTTCTTCCCCTAGTTGTATTTGCTTACATCACTGTGCTTATTTAAATCTTAAATCATAATAATGTCATCGTAGAATAAAAAAAAAACCCACAACCAAAACCCTGCAAAATGTAAGTGTTTTGACCCGTTGCTGGTCAGAAGGGAGCTCTGAGAATCTGGTCACTGCAGGGATTCTTTGTTTTTCTGCTGAGAATTTCCCATTGCGGGCAGATTCCTTTCTTTGTTTCGCGAGGAGCGTGGAGCAGCGCCTTCCCCAGATGCCGACCTGCCTCCCTTTGCCCGAGAGAAGCTCGGAGGCCAACCTGTGCTCGTTAGTGTGCATTGGTGTCCCCGAAGGGAGAGCAGCCCCAGCGGAGCTGAGGAGAGGAAGCAGCCAAACAGGGCGATTTCCCTGATGCTCCCGACAGTGGCGTGAACGTGTGACACGTGTGGGAGCAGCCGCCACCACGTCCCACCAGCCACGGTGGGAGCAGGGCAGGCAGATCACTCAAAACCGACCCATGGGAGGCAAAATGTGTGAATCGTAATCAATGTCTCCTCCCGCCCCCGCCCCCCGTCCCCTTGCTAAAACTTTAAACTGACAGATTTTTAAAGTCTGACTTGACATTCTATGGTCTAGAATTTATTTGTGAGTTTTGGCTCTGGGTAAAACGCCATTACAGTTTGTGCTGCGCTGCCCCACGTTCGGTTTAACACGGGTTTTTCTGCTCCGACTCGGCCCCTGGGCGTTAGGGGTGAGGTGACCCCTGTTTCCTCCATCACTCCGTGTCAGCAGCGGCATTGGAGCGGCGCTGGCGCATAGCTCTGCTCCAGGGACACCGCCAAAAGGCAGCCTGTGATTAGCTTTTCACGTTCATTAACCACCTCTCCCTTTTGTAACGCTGAAGTAAAACTTACACTGCAGAGATTATAAAACAAAAGGTAAACCTCAGCCATGTTTATGCTTGGTAACAAAAATGTATTTGGAGGGGAAAGAAAAAAAGCTGTTTCTAGTGGGTAATATTTAAAATATTTCCTTTTTTTATTTTTTTAAACAGGATGATGACAATACCGTACCTTCTGCTCCTGATCCTCCGAGTCTTCTGTTGCATGAACGTGGGACAGGTTTCTGCTTTGATTCCAGGTAAATGTTATCTTTTATTGGTCTTTGATGGCATGGAGGGTTTTCTGTATAACTGGACTTTTTTTACTTAAGGGTGGGGGGTGAAGATGAAAAACCATTAAGCATTTGCGATGCATGTTTGGTTTACAACTAACTGTCAGGGAATATGCCGAGACCGGGAAGACTATTTGTTATACCTTATTTTGACGGAACAGGGACAATTTCTTCAGTAAATGAATGAAAAACTTTTGGTCCCGCCCCCCCCCCCC
>VWZL01004996.1:245425-255849 GCA_013396915.1 Stercorarius parasiticus | reverse complement strand
CCCCCCCAATTTATTTTTTTTTCTTTGTTTGTTTTTGGAGAAAAAAAATGTTCTGAAGAACCTATAGCTTTTATAGCACCTTATCTCAAAGTAATGAAAATGGGTATGATGATTACATGTGCAAATGTACAAAATCATTAACTCTACAAAGATACATCATTCCAAAATTACAGAAAATTTTAAAGCATGCATTTAATTTTTTGTTTTTTGTTTTTTTTTTTTTTTAAAGGGTTGCTGAATGCTTCCCCTGAAAAAAGGTGGCTGTTCTCAAAATCAGCAACTGCTGGTGAGGATTTCTTGGCACGTTTGTGACCAGCATGTTATTGCTGCATCTTCCTGATAATCTCAGCAGACACGGGGGGGTGGAAGTTGATTGTGTGGTGCCGCAGGCCCTGAGCTGTCTTGTAACTCTTTCCGCAGCGACATTTGAATGGTTTGCGTACACGGATTTGCGTTCTGTGGCCGTTCTTGGCATGGTACTTTATACCGTTCACATTCTGCGAGTGAGAGAGTAAAAGGTTAGCGGTCAACAGGTCTGATAAGGGCTTAGCTGCCAGTTAAAAAAGGAAAAATTATGAACGTTACGGGCAAAAATCACATAAATTGCTAGGAACTCCCGCTAGGTGTTGGGCGTATGTTGTGCTTTCAAGATCAGAGGTGGGACAATAATCTGTGCGGTTCTAATGCATGGCACTTACCTACCGACATAATGCCAATTTTTATCTCCCCATATGGCATTTTCTAAAAAATACCATTTAAGAGGCTCACACATGGATGTTCTTTGCTTCCTGACATTTTTTCAGATAGCACTGACCAATTTTATTCAGAGGGTCATTTACAAGCAAACAAAAGAATTGGCATGAAGACTCGAGTCACACTTCTTCAAAAAAGCTGAAGCTCCCCCCATGGTGTGTTGGTTCCGTTTTGTGTCATTGTTTCTAGATATGTCTTTAGGCACCAGCAAATTCTGATAGTTTACACATTGTCTCAAAAGAATTAACTGCGGGGAACACTTAACTCAAAGAGTTACACGGGGCATTTAGAAAATAATCCAGAGAAGCCATCTTCCAAGTAGCTATTGTTTGGGGATATTCTACAGCTAAAACTAGAGAACTGATCTCCGCTAGTTTGGAGAGAAAGAGCAAAAGACAGCACCACACCGCACCGTTACACTGGCAAGGTCAGGAAACAGGCAACACTTTTGCTAAATAATCAAGGAACTTATTAAACATTAATCAAAAGTCATATCCCTGTCCTCCTTTTCACCTATGTATGGCAAAAATGGAAGAAGCCGTTGCGGTCTCAACAGCTGTTGTGATACTGCTTTATGTAGGAGTCATCTTCCTGGACTCTCTCTTCTCTGCTTCCACTAAAAAAGCTTGGATTTTGGGATAAATAAGGAAAGGCAAGCTCTCTTTCATTAGAGCTTCTCCTAGGAAGAAGTCAAAGAAGATGCCAAGACAATTTGTGACCAAAAGATACAGCTCCGAGGCTGTACTGTGCGCTCTCTAAAGTTTCCAGATACATATCTCAGTGGTTTTTAAAAAAATATTTTAATAATTTTAAGGTAAAAATCAATTAATAGCCTGGATATTAATTAACCCACTAAATTAAGGTTTAGGGATTTTGTCTTTGCTGAACCACTGCCTGTAAAATGTCCCCTTGGCCCTGAAGTTCAGTTTTATCAACCTGCAACTTACACTAAGTGGAAACTCCAGTCTGGACCTCACAGCAATTAGACAAGTTTGACAANAAGGAAAAAAGAAAAAAGAAAAAGCCTTCATAAACGGAACAGAGCTACAACTCCGAAACCTTCAGAAGGCTCTGTATACATCAGAAAGCACACCCCCAAAAGGCATGAGGTTAACACCTTCAACACCACCCCCCTCCCTCCCGACAACGCTTCCTGTTCTCCCCTGCCTCCTAATCCAACTTGTTCTGGGGCAGAACCTTGGGTGTCATGTCCCACCCCCGAGAGGGACAGTCCCCTGCATGCTGCCCTCCACTGCCCTGCTCCAGCCACAGCTCACAACAGCAGGCGAAAGAAGCGTAAGGAACTTGCGGCTCCCACCAGGGAAGCAGGGAGGAGTGCAACCGCAAGAGAAACCACCCAGTCTCCCAGATAGCGACAGTGTCCTCATCTCACAACATGAAATGCTGGTCCTTACTTATTACATGTTAACTGTGCCACGGCAGCATTGTATTTTTAATCTTTAAGCAAAACCAGTTCTCTGGTTTCAATCCTGAAGTTGAGCGTGGTACCGTTCTCCTCAGAACTCGTCCTGTGTAGCCTGTAGTGCAGAAGTGGCATTTTAGGGCAGCCTGGGTGTCTGGAGAGGCCGATTTGTGGAAAATCCTTTAGAAAGAAAAACTTTACCTAAAATATCCAACCTGGAAAAAGGGAATGGTGCAAAACTGCAAGCAACTGCTCTGCCCACAAATTCACGCTTCTCTCCCCTGGAGCGTCCAGGCACTGAATACTCCACTTTGAGCTGCAAATCCAACCCGCAAATTGTCCTTCACATCCTTAAAAATCCTGGAGGACTCCTGCACAGCTGTCAGCTGAGATGTGGGAAACGAGAACCTTCAGTCTCCACTACAAAGCAGACTTATGAACACGAGCTGTTAGTGCAGGTTACCCCTGGGTGAAAAGCTCCACCGCTAAGACAGACAAGAGCATGTCAGAGCTACAAATCGTCCTCAAGAGCAGTCAAGTGAATTCCCTGCAAGTTATCCAAGATCCTGAGGCAGCTTTTAGGTGGTTTTGCCCATAGTTACACCCTTCAGCACCTGCAGGACCGTGGGGGTGAGAGGGGTGGGAATGTCACTGGATGGCACGAGGACTGTCATAAGGCAGCTTGATGGTACTCAACACCTGAGTACCATCAAGGACCTGCGCCTTCAAAGAAGAGAAAACCTGGGGGTGACCTGCTAAACTGTTGCTATTGCAGTGACATTTTGAAAACAAAGCTATCCCTAAATCCTATATATATTTTGGAAACTACAGAAACCTGTTTAGACATCTAAATGTTCTAAGAAATCACTTTAAGATACTTTTAAATGCCATAAATCTGCAATCACAAATATCCTCACTATTCCACGCCAATGGCACTCTTTTCCTGATCCAGATTTTTTTTAATGATCCACTCAGCCTCAAGTGCACCATGCGCTTTGATGAAGGGGGAAAAGTACTTTGAGGCAGAAAAATTTAAGGAAATGCTAAACCAGAAACCTACATGGAATGAACTGGGCCGTGGAAGGTTTGAAAAGTAGGAAACCACGCTGAGTATGAGGAGCAGTATAACGTGAAATTTGACCTGTACTCCTGTCTAAAAGAAAACCGTTGTTAGAATTACAGTCGACTCTTCAGCATTTTTTCCACTGCTGTAATGTAAACACTTTGTTGTATGTCTGGGCTGAGTTTGTTGAGGTATGGCAAAACCCACTGCCAAACTCATACATCACTTTTATTGCTCTGGTTACTTAGCTTGCTCATTATTTACTCTCACAAATGACTGAGGAAGAAGATGGCAGTATAGAAGGGCACTCTAAAATCTTAAACAGGAGGAAACAATTATTAACCTGGGACCAGATCAGGAGGAGATAGAGAAGTTTAGACTAGCACTGCCTGGTTTGCATGGACACAAGGGCACTTGCTGGGCAGGGCCCTTGCACGGCAGTACTCGTGAGGCCACCACACTGCAGAAGGTGTGAGAGCTCTGCCAACCCCTTCATGTAGGAACACAGACATCAAGGATCATTTGGGAGGATTTCTTGTTTCAGGTTTGGACATTCATATATGTTTTTGTATCTCCTGGCTGCTCCCCCTGAAGTTTTCTTTGTGGGTCCATTTCCTCTTTGCTCAACTTGCAAGCTCTGGCTTGCTCCTTTCTTTCAAGGAAGTTCCCTTCTTTCCCTTTCTCACTTCAATGTTCTCCCTCCCTAAGCCCTGCCGAGTACCATTGCTTTTAGATCAGCCTTCCCGGGGATTTGCCCACCCAACAGGCCTGGGACCCTCATCCCATTTACCTGCCAGAACAACAAGCCCAATGCCTTGGCATTCTTCTCCTCTTGCCCAAGGCCAAAAAGCATCCATGCATATAAGTTACATTTGGTATGCACGGAAATCTATTATCCTTTTATTATTGTATTTGCACGAACTAGAAAAATTATGACAAATACACTAGGGTTTTCTCTGTCATAGTATATATGCTTTATTTATATCTATCTATTATGTATCAAAATTCATTTGCTCTTTGGAAGTTGCCTGAATAAGTGTATCTACATCATGTACACATTTTGAAAGTCCTTCTCCAGAGCTAGAGGCCAAATAACTGGCACACATAGGTGGTAATAAATAAAAGGGAAACTAACTGCTACCTTCATAAAACCACACTTTTGCTCTTACAGGTAGCGTTTTGCAAAGCACGTTAACTACTCAATACCCTTCTGGACAGGGCATCTAAATGTTTATGGCTCACTTCTCCTGCACTGCCTATGGGAAACCACCAAGAGACAGCAGCCGGGCAGGAGGCCAGTGGGGTCTTCTGATACTCATCTGGGCTTGTGTATAAACATGTTCTCATTACAGCTTCCATTGTTCGCCCCAGCCCCTTCCTTGGGAGTATTTGTTGTACTCATTCTTGTCTTATTTACCTTTCCATAATGACTTTTCAGTGCAGAGGCCATCTTTTACCCTTGTACATTGTTTGCAAAAAGGAGCCCCATCCCTACTGGATCCGTTAAGCAGTACTGTAATACAAATAACACACCTAAAAATAACACTTCTGCCTCTCAAACGTACGTCACCTAAGGCCAGACAAAAGAAAACTGTGTATATATCCTCCTTTCCTCCACGCTCCCTAAAAGAATGCATCCTTTCTCAGCCGTAAAGTGAGCCTGGCAATTACTGTATGTGCATGTCCGTGTTCCTGTTTGGAGCAGTATAATTGTTTTACAGCCCTGACTGTGATTATCCAGTACCCACCAGAAAATCCCCTTGCTTTGATCACAGGACTCCCTACCCAGACTCTGCAAATAATTCATCAGAGGAGGGGGTTAAGCAGAAGGAAGATGAAGAGGAAACAAGAAACGCAGCTGACACAAAGCTAAAAGGAAGGAAACAAAGATAAAAAGAAAATAGAAAAAAATTAGGCTGAAAAGAAAAAGGAGGAAACAGAGCCCAGAGAAAAGAGAAATGAGGTGAGGCAGAGTTTAAGGAAATGTGTTTTCACATCAGGAATAAACAGAGGTGACTCTCGTAGGAATATACGGTACTTTTTATTTGCTGCTGCTCTCTGCCTGTCAGCCTCTCTAAGGGTCGTTAATTTGTTCCCTGTCCGACTGTTCTAACATTAATGGTGTACAAGATATCCCTCAGACAGTCCTCATGCATTTGAGATGAAGGTAGTGAGATAGCAGAAGCAGGCAGAAACAGCTTGCTTATTTGGGCAATAAAAAGACAGAGGGCCGGCAGTCAAACAGAGAACAGACAGGATATAGCAAATTACAGGGTTCTCCTTCTAGCCTTTGCCATTAAGTGAATGTTTTCTGCAATGCATAGATGCCCTGTGGGCACAGTGACTTCTAACAATCACCACGGCTTATTTGCTTCCTGAGCTAGGGATTTAGCTTTTATACTATAACCTTTGTCTGGCACAGCTTCTACCACACGTAAGAAAAGTATTAATCTTGAATAACGTGGGTATATCATGCACATACGTGCATGTCAATGCAAAGTAATACTTGCAAATAGTCTGAAAACATCTTTCCCGCTGCCCTGCCCCTGGAGACGGTGTTCAGTTTTTCCTGTGACTCAAGAAGAGAATAACCTTTACATAGTTCAGGCTAATCTCTGAAAAGACGACTTGGTATGTCACTAAGAAATGAGCACACGGCTTTCTCACTCACGTTTTAAGTGAGTATCGTCAGTATTAACTGTTCTGTATAGAAATGATTGTGATTTGCTCTTGTGATTTGCCACAGCCCAGAACAGCTGCTGCATCACTAAAACACGTTTGCATCCACTACACAGTTTCACGGACAGTTTATTCATTCTTGTCACAACTGTTCTATCTCAAGAGTTATTGATCTTCCTATATTTCTCTTTCATATTTCTGTTCTCTTCTAAGTCCCTACTTTTTAGTTATTTAAAGGAGAAGCCATAAAATAAAACTAGTATAAAACCAACCCAACCACCACTTCACCATACTGAAGTCCAAGCTGTTCAATACAATTTCATCTGTCTCTGCACTGGGTCACATGAAGCAATACTCCTGTCCTTACAACATCACGGCATGTTCTATACCAGCCAGCTCAAGGTTCAAAGTTAAAGATGCTTTGCTGCCATAAACAAATAAAAATTTCTCATGATGGATAGCAATTAAGAAAGGTGCAAGGGGGAAGTTACTTCCTAGTTTGTCACGCAGAGGGATGCAAGCTCTGCACGTGGGGCCGGACACACTGACATCTGTGCAGACGGGTCACGGGGACTCGGACCCAGGACGGAATGATGCCGGAATTTCTCTGAGGCTCTGCCTTCCCGAGGTGACCTCTGACTTGCAAAACATTAACCACCACCTTTGGCACATCACTTTTGCCAGGAGAAGTACCCTGGGCACAGCCTCTCTCGAGAGGCCACATCTCTAGCAGCTAAGCAGAAGGAATTAATTCTGGCACTTACAGGCAGAAGCTTTTTATTTAGTGTCTCTGAAAGGGACCCACGAGATTATTTTGCTGGTAGTACCTCCTGCATTCTGCAGTTAATTTGTCTAAATAATAGCAAGCTAGTTCAAATGTGTAAAGCAAAAGAGTCACTATATGTAATCTCTCTTGACAGACAGGAATGCAAAAGGCTACATCCTCTGTAAAACTAATAACTTGGCTGTGCTTGAGAGGAAACCAGTGAATAAAATATGCACTCTGCTAAAATACCACAAAAATAAATGTGAAAAGTCTATTAAACGAGAAAGATACAAATTGATTTGAGAGGCTTCCCCCCCCCCCATCAGCGGGAAATAAGGTAGGTCTGCACTACTGCTTACCTTATATCTTTTTTTACATCCAGGAACAGGACAGGCAAAAGGTTTCTCATCCCCTCCATTCATGCACATTGAACTAAGGATAGCTTCAGAGCTGATAGCACTTTCTGTAGTCCAGGACTCATCACTGTCTGATTCTTCATAGTCTACTTCCTCCTCATCATATTCACTACCTAGAAAAGCGGGGTAGTGAGATAAAACAAGAATAAATAAGAGCACAGCAAGATAACACATTCTGCATTTATTACATCAGTTACAATGACTTGTAATTTCCCCACTTTTGTCTTTGCTGAAAGATAGTTCCTTTTAATTTTATAAACCTATCTTTCTTACAGTTATTTATACCTTCATAAAGACACCAGTGGTTCTTTTTCTAATAACCGGGACAGGCATTATTAATATATCTTCATAAACTGTTAACTGTGTGGCACAGAAAGTTCAAAGGACTGATTTTAAAATGCAGTTCCATTACTCCTCAAACACCAGGATTCTTCCTTCTTTCCCAGTGCCTGAACAGAAAATGTGGGTTTTTTTCTCCCCCCTGCAATTAAAGCTAATTTTAAGGCTTTTCTTTATGCAATACAATACTGAAGAGTGTAATTCTACAGATCATAAACAGTGTAAAATAATATGTTGACAAGTCCTAATGCATTTACTAGCCCTTTGGAATTAATAGGAATTATAGCACAACATTAATAAGAATTATATTGTAGCAATTATAGTTGTGAAATTCATTCCCTCAGGTGTGGGGATAATGCATTGTGTGGCTGCCCTGAACAGACCGCATTATGTTCCAGATATGCTACGACAGCCATTTGAGCAGCTGGTGCTGAGTTTATTTATTAATTGCAATAACTATTAATGAAATTCTCTGAAGAAGTTAAATGTGAAACAAGAGAAATTAGGAAAGCAGAATTCCAACTATAAAAATACAGTAAAATTAAAAAAAAGCAGGGGAGGGAAGAGCCCCAGCTGATTAAAAAGAAAATATATGCACAGAGGGAGAGAGAGGGAAAGCTGAGGGAAACTTCTGTGGTGTCAGCAGGAGGTGGTGCTGTGTTTCCCCTCCCCTTTCTTCTTTCCCTTTTCCATCTCTGCTCAATTTTATCCTTTCTGCTGAAAGACGATTTGGCTCCAAGTGCTGGAATAGCTCCCATTATTAAAGACAGTTATGGGACACTTGCATGGCTCTATTTGCTTCCCTCGTATGCCCTTTAAGTGCACGCCTCTAAGCAGCTCTACCCACCGAGAAGAAAATGCAGACAGATGCCTTATGGCACTTTAAAAAAGAAATGTCCCGACTTCACAGGGAAAACCCATTCTGCAATGTACAATGGGGTCTTTAGAGTTTTTTTTGCTTCTGGCGAAAACCAAATACACACCTATTGTCTCAAATTTTTCCCCTCAGATTCCCCCTCCCCCAGTACTCTCACACTCAGACTCGGCACCTCTCCATCCTTGAGTAAAAACGCATGTCAACTGGTAGCTGCAAGTACTGGGGGCTCCTGAGCTTTAATCAGATACTGTAAGTTTGCTTACAGATGTCAGGCTATCCACGTTTCTTTCCTGTGGTTTTCATCCGTACGGGGTGGTGCGCAGATGAGGAAAGATGGATGGTTTCCCACCGTCAACAACTGTCGACATGAGCGCACGCACACACGCTCTGCAGCACATCTGGAAAACTCTGCCCTGCTGACTGCGACTCCTTATCCCACACCGAATGAGCGAAAGCCAAAGAAAGCATTATTGACCTCTTAAAATATTTCTGAACTCTAGGAACAGTTTACCTAAAATGAAGTTAAGAGTTGTTATAGTTTAATTAACTAATAAAAAAATGGAGGCAAAACCACAACTCTGCTTCTACGGTTTCCTGCCCTTGATTGTATCTTGATGGAAAAAATTCCTCAAGCTGTTCCTTTCAAACTTTTTAGCTCAGTGGTTTTTTTTAAAGCAAATGCAACAGAAAACCCTATTGTAAATACATGTATGCACTCCTAGGATGAGAAAATATACAACAATTCCGAACACTGATACCAACAATTTCTGCCATTATAATCACCCCCCTTATAAGCCCTCGTAAGAGGAGGTGATTTCCTCCCAAATAGGATTTTGTCCTCCCAAAGAAAACATCATTTGAGACTGTACAACATCTATTAAGGATATCACTATGTTTAGTGGTAACCAGGAGCATGCTTTTATAAAACAACAATCAGTGCTCTATAAAACTTAATATGCAATATGGTATATACATAGAACAGTAGGGAGAAGAAGCAACCATTACAATTATGCCTTTCCATAGGTTTTCCTGTACTTTCAGGGCATCCTGTTATTTTTTCTAGAAGCTTGTACAGTAAGACCCAATTCTGTAACAACTTTTGCCCATGCTTCACTTCTAGGTAGACACATTGAAGAAGAGAGACAGAAAAAAACGAAACACGTGCGTAAGCATCTGTGGGGTCAGACCATCCTTATGGTTTTCTTTTAATCAGCTTACCTGAACAAAAATGCAAGATTTTGTCTAGTAGAGTCAAAAGAGTTGTTTAAACAGTACAAGTGAATGCTCCATTGTCTTAAGTTTTTAAATCCAGGCTTGTCACTATGGTTTTTGCAAATATGATAAGCTTTTTCAAGTATGAATAACCATAAAAATATATATTTCTTCTTGCACAAAACAGTAATAATAATGGTGCCAAGTACCTGAAAGGCATATTACTTTATACAAAACTGGAACTGCAGTCTATCACTGCTTTTATCTAACAGTGTCCTACTGAACTCAATCGCTTGTACTCTCTTAAAAAAAAAAAAAAAATTAAAAATCCCAAAATGCATTTAAGAGGATCCTGGTATAAACAAAATGCAAAAAACCTTACTGTCTTGAAAAAAATTCATTAGCAATAAAAATTTACCCTTTAAATAATTATGTTGTTTCAGTTGCCATAGAAAAACAACACTGATTTAGTCAGGCTTTTAACTGATTCTGCCTCAGAATTTAATTTCCTCAGTTGTCAGTGTCTAAGAGCAGCAACCCATGTGGTGCCTCACTGATCGCATGTAACACATCAGAGAGGGGGAGAGAAAAAAAAAAAAAGAGGAAAAACAAAAAAAACCAAACGCACAGGTTGGCGCTGCCATAATAAACAGCCCCCGGACGAGGTATTTTAATTAAGTACTGTAAGGCCAAGGATGGTGGCTTTGCGAAGCCGTTCCCACGCCGAGCAGGAGTCCCTGGCCCTCAGCTACATGTCAGGTGTACAAACTGCTGCAACCCGAGCCCCCGGCTGCCGCTGGCTCTTTCGGGCAGCTCGCCAGGGTACCAGCAGCACGCTGAAGGGGAAGCGACCAGCACTGCACTTTGATCAAGATATAGCTTGCTTGCCTTTTTTT
>VWZL01004996.1:153218-245406 GCA_013396915.1 Stercorarius parasiticus | reverse complement strand
TAAAACTTGGTTGGTGCTTCACAATAATAATTGTAAATGTTTACTTTGTAAAAGAAAAAAAAAATAATTAAGCACCTTTGCATCTAACCTATGGCCTGTTCCAGGGTGTAACATGCGTGACTTGGACAAGTATTTGCAATAACTCTTAAGAGAGCTCCAAGAGAGCTGGCTCACCGATCTCTGCTTGGACGTTGCCATGCACATGGAAAACAGGACGCTCTGCTGGGGCACGTTGCCCTTCTGGGGGACTGAGCAGAGCCATTCCTGTAGCATGTGTGTTAATGGCTTTACCGTTTCTTGTCTTGCTTGGAAGGCAGACTGATCATTCCCCTCCACCAGTACTCAAAGGAAAAATATCAGAATTAGGCTTCAGAAGTCTGAACAGCAAAAAGACTCCCCCAAAACTCAACAACATACATTTCTCTAAGAAGAAATGTCTAAATATACGGAGGTAAAAGGCTGATAGAGAAGTACATGCTTTCAGCAAGGTGATACGCAAATACACAATATTATTACCGTAACTAAATACTAGTTTTGCAAGAGAACTGCCTTCTCCACCTCTCTCCTCTGGCAATGCTCTTTCTGAGGCTCCTTCCTAGCTTATTGCTTTTTACCATATCCAGTTTCATCATCTGGCTTTCATTCAGAGACCCTACATAGTTCTACCTCAGCCTAACCTAAACCCAATGCTTTATCGTTCAAATGGCTCAGTAACATCTTCCTACTATTGCCCCCGCCCTCGCATGCAATATTCCCTCAGTCCTGGCCCACAAAGCCACTTCCCCTCTCCTCACACCAGTGGCCTTGCCAAAAGGCTCACTTCATCTGTGCTGCCCCCAGCGGATTAAAAATTGAAACAAAACAAAACAAAGGCAAGGAAAGAATGCTAGTTTGGGTTTTTTTTTCTGGAATTTTCCATGCTGAGACAATGCCTCTGCTCCTCAAAGAGGAGGTGGACTCCATTGGTGGTGATGGACTCAAGGTGGGCATGGACTTGAGGTGGACATCACTGGGCAAAGCTGGCATAGCATGCCTTATCACAGCCAGGTATTACATAAAATTACCAGTTAGGAAAAGACAGAAAACATACAGGGTCACAAAGTATTCCGTCAAATTATTTCTCTTTTAATTTTTATGCTGTGTTTAAACACAATTTATCACAAATGCAAAGGCTGTCTGCATCACAGTAGTTTATTTGCCAAAAGTAAACACATGAAAAGGGATTATGGTTACTGCCCGCATGGTAAGAAGCCTTTGTAGTGTGATGAAAAGCAAAGCTGCACCATAAACACTTGCTCTGCCTCTTCTTCCAGTCAGTTTTGCTATCAGCAAGAACATCACTTAATCCTACAGCAAAGATCTCGCCTCTCGAGAGTGCCCATCTACTACTTTTTCCAGTAGATGAAGTCAGTAATTTAAATAGCTCAGAAACGTTTTGCAGAGTGTTAATCATTTGACATTCTGAAACAGACAACATCCCAGCTACCCTGCTGAAAATCTGGAGCCTTATCTTTTACATTTCTGGGGTTTAATCGGTATTCACACCTCTGTAGCCAAGTTATTCTGCCTTTTGCCTGAGTGAATTCTCTCCACCATGAGATTTACAAAGGATTTTGCCCTCAACTTTAAACGAATCTCGGTTCTAGCAGGTGCACATTATTTGTAGTTATGTCACTTTTTAAATCTAAAGACTGCTATACTGTGCCTTGAAATATAAAAAAGACAAAGCTGATTAAAACCAGCACAAGCTGTGTGTGCCATTACAATGAATACGATCTATCTTGACCTCTGATCAAGAACACTAGGAGTCCTTCCTTTCTCCTCCCATGACGGAAAACAAACCCAAAACATCCTTGCCAATTATTTTTGTGACCAGAAAGCATACATTTAACTATACAATGAATAACTATGAGCAAATAGCTTACTGCAGTGGGAACCAACATTGCTAGTGTCACTGAAAGTTCGTGGTAATTCCAATGATCTCTCATGAAAATTTAGCTTTACACTTTGTCCCATGCGGGACTTGCAGTTTGTATTTTATAGAAACAGTTTTATGAGAGCACTTCTTATGTTAAGAAGTTTGCATTCCCATGTACTGTGATAGCTTCCTTGATAAAAAAAGTGAATTATTAAGATTATGTGAAATTTTGGCCTAACACTAAAGCACGTTTATGAATTTATCAAACTTCTTCCCTTTGTGCCCATGGGTGCACACAGTCTCCTCCACGCTCACCAGCAGGGAGAACATTCCCACAGTGGATACTCACTGTTCATCTAAAGACGTATCAAGTCATTCAACATGAGGTATTCTTCCTTTATATAAAGCACAGGAAATAAATGCTAGGGGCAATGAAAAACAATAACAATACAATATGTTAAATAACATGCATCATGACTGCTATGCAAGTCTTTAGAAGCTGTAGCAGGACTCTCTCGGCTGTGAGCTGGTAGGGGTGGCACAATGCACTGGCTCCGTAACTCGGGCAACGAATTTCAGACACTGGATCATCCACACAGACTAAGCCAGAGTTTTTCCTTGGCTTGCTTGCTTGTTTTGGGGGCAGAGGAATAAGGGGACTCAGAGGACAGAAAGTGTTTTTCAGCCTTTGTGAAAGTTCCATTCAGATTAATTTCTTGTATTTTCAAAAATACTTTTATCCTTCATGTGCACGAAGATGATGTAAACACGTATGTAATACAACTGAAGAAAACCCAGGGTAGTTTAAACAGAACCCTGTGTACTGCTACAGACACTGGTATTTTAGATTGCAAGTGCAATTCCAGTGTTTGGATAAAGCACCTACATAAAGTGAGCGCTAGGCTCACCACGGTGAGGGCTGGAGCCTTTCTTCAGCCAATGGGTGCAAGTACACACAGTTAGAAGTTTTCTCTCTTATCCCAGTAAATATCTCTGAACCTCGTTCCTGGGAGAGGAGTGGCAAATCTGTTCTCAAAGCCAACTGCATGCTTGGCAGCTCGGCCGTCACTCGAGGGAGCTGCTTGAGATGGTTATGGTTTGTCAAATGGGCCCTTGCCAAGGCTGGCAGAGACCTCCATCCCCCTGTGCGATCACAAAAGAGCCATCAAAATAACAATTACAACTTATTATTGACTTGGCCTTGGGCCGAGCTGGGGGAGGGGGGAAATGGGGGTGGCGCAGGGCATGTCCTGCTGTCCGCTGCCAGCTCCCGCGCAGCGGGTCCCACGGGCTGTGTGGTCTGCGGCTGTTGCTGCCGGGCTGCTCTCACACACGCTCGCGCCGGGAGCACATCCCTCATCTCGCACTTCAGCCGCCTGCTGCTGCCAGCATCCTACTCTTCCTCATGGCTCTAGTCAGAGCAGGATTTGGCCAGAAAAATGTCTTCTGGAGAAACCACCCTTTGTTCCAGTTCTCTCCTAGCTCAGATCAAGTATCAAGCGCTAAGTAACGAGCTGTTTAGGAACTATTACTACTCAGAAGAACTAATTTTCTATTGTCTCTGGATGAAGCAAAGCTCAGTTAGCAAATAAGCACCAAAAGAATTTAGAAAAGGTACCTCATATAATGATGTGAATATGGATTCAAATACAAAGAGCAATATGGTTTTTAGCATTATTTTTATGCACAACGTACTTAAAAGCTCTAAATAAACTAAGTTAGACAAAAAAATAATACTTCTTGTTTGTTTGTATCATTTGAAGGGTAGCTTTTAGCCAGTAGAGTCTGCTATACCAAAGAAGAGAACTTTTAAGCATGCAAGGATATATGTAGGTGTTTCTGGGCATCCTCTACCTTCTCTCACAGTCGCCACCGAAATGGCAGCTGTTAACAGTCAGTCAAAGAGACAGGCACAGAGACAGCCTGAAAAGATATTTTCCACAGCTATTTCGGAGGGCGGTAGCTCAAACAGGATGAACCCACAAATAGTTATGCACCCAACCCATGGATAACATTGCTGTTTTAAATGAAATGGTAGATAGGTCAATTCCAACATTTCAAATCACCTTTAGTTTTCATTTAAATGCTCAATGTAACCTCATGCTGTATTTCAAGTGGTTGAAGATGTATTCAATTACAAGGTTTGAATTCACTTTGTAAAGCATGCAGAAACTTCAGATCCTATAGGTAAAACACAGAACCAAATATACTGTATTTTGGCATAGAATGACTTCAGTTGAGCTAGCCTATATGGGAAATCATCCTAAAATCCTGCAGGTAAAGCTAAAATGAGAAAAGTACAAAATAAACATAAAGGTTTTTATTTAAAGTACTATTAGTATGATATCAGTATTACATATTCACTATCAGTAAAACTGAGTATTATTTACACATGAGATCTGCTCACCATTTTGGGCTACAAGAGAAAAAGAACTAATAACACTTGGGTTAAAAAAGACAGTCCTCCAGAGCCAATATAGAGGTTGGTGGAGCAGCTGGACTCTATCTGGCCTCAGGAGCAATTGTATGCCATTTTCTATCTTGATACATCTGTATCTTGATATTGGTATAGCAAAGAACAGTCTTTAAAACTAAACCACAGAAAATCCCAATCCAGAAATTATAAATCCACTAGAAGGAGCTTGCACACCTATGTAAGCAGATACGTTACAACTTATTGAATGTATAAATGTATGCAAATAAAACATACATGTAATAAGCTAAATAAGAAAAAAATTTCCTCCACTTGCAATTACTTGCGAAACAGCAACTAATCACAAAAACATGCATGTAAAGAACCAATTCTGGAAAAAACAGTCAACTGATACCACGGCATGTGTTCTATAGAACAGGACTTTCTGAGAACGCTGCAGAGGTGCTAAAGCAAATTGTTATAATGTCACTGCACAATGTGCTGTTGAGGTTTTATGGCCACACTGCGCCAATAGTCTCGGGAAGTTATTTTGCATTCTTATATAAACTTTTTTTCCCAATCCTGTTTTCCACAAAAAAGGGCTTTCAATAATGTACAATCTTCTGTTTATACATAGTACAGGAAAAACATGATAAACCCAAGAACACAATCTCTACTTTAAACATATTTTAAAACTAGATTTCTACAACTTCATATAAACAAGAATAAGCTGTTAAACGCTCACCAAAAAAGAGCATAACCTTCCTGTAATTAAATGGCAGTGTTTTACACAGCACTTTTTTTAAATCATGAAAATAAAAAAAAGTAAATAAATAAATCAATTCAGCAGACCCCTCCCAACTGAGGCTTAACCTTCAAATTAATGTAACAGTAATAAAACCTATGCCAGCTGGAATCCTTTCTTTCTCTGGCTTTGGCATGAGCAGCAAGAGCAGGTATATATTTGAAGAAAAACAAAGTAGGACATTCTCCACCTTTAGTCACGGGATGTTAATTGAACTCTGGCAAATGTTTAAAGATATTCTCAAAATGTTCAAGAAAGAATTAAAACCAGTTGGGGCTGAGAAAAAGAAACAATCCATCCTTCCTCCCCCTTCTCTCCCCCCAAACATCTGTTCCAAACTTATACTCCAAAAACCACAGCGAAGAACAGTCATAATTAATGTTATTCTGGCTTTTTAGTTGCTAGGCCTGCATTTTGAGGTTAGAAATACAAAAATACAAGTTCGGGCACTATTACTGTACTTAAGGACTCTCCTGATGCATGTAACAAAAAGGCAGTTTTTATTTTCTCTTTTCCCCTTTTTTCATAAAACCAAAGAAAAAAATAGAAACAGTATCAGGAAACATTTTCATGTTTAAGATAAAGGATTACAATAAAAAGTACCTACATAAATGAACTACAGTTTATGAAGCTATGAAAATAAATTTGAGACGTGTTTTATAACGTTGGGTTAAACATGCTTTACAGCTGTACAAAAGCTATTCAGCCACTTACAGTGCAGGCTGTAAAACTGCTAATGCACACAGTCCTCACCCACCCCGACTGCTGTGCGCTTTGCCTTCATCAGCGCACAAACCCAGCAAGGATGCACCGAGCTACCACCAGGCTCCAATCCAGGCAATTGCTATCACTGTGCAGGTAGCACTCACTACAGGAGGAACGCCGCTGATTTCAGCAGGATTCAGCTACGTGAGGATTTCGAACATGCTCCTGGGCCGGACCTTAGACCTTCCTGATGTGTGAATGGGCTGAATGATGCCAAAGAGATGGTGTGGGAGGCTGCCCATGGAGGACCAGGGTGCGGCGGACCTGCACAGACCCAGGGCAGCTCAGCGCTCTTTCAGCAGCTTCAGGCCGAGGGAATTTCATGCTTATTAGCCCCAGGAGAGTACACACCCCTGACCAGCAACAACGGAGGCAATGGCAGATTCTCCACTTCAACGCACTGAAGGGCGGGAGGAATTATTTTGCATGGAAATATACTTAACGCTTCTCTCTACCTGCTTTTAAATGCTCTGACCATCTAGATTTAAGAAACTCCATCAGTATAATTTGAAAGACAGCCCTAATGACAATACTCAGAATTACCAGTAAGGACTAAAATGCCTATTGATTACTGAGCCAGGATCAAGGCTTTTGTCATCCTGCCTACGCACAAAATCTACAAGAAAGAGCTGATAAGTTTTTTAAATTAATCCTACTTCGTGCTTCTGAGAAAGAAATGCATTTTTAACACCCAAACATAAGAACACATTCAGTGGGGAGTCATGTCTCCTCTTTTTAAAAAAAAATAATTCTGATAAAATTAAATCTGCAGCACTGTGCCTGGTATGTTGTCACAAACCTTTATTTGAGGCTATCACTGTTTCAATCAGGTGTACAAGACACATGGTAGCAGGTGTGAGTTGTTTCAGATGATGTATCACTGGACTGAAGTTGAAATGAAAGCACTTTTCAAGTTGTTATTTTCCATTGCTCCTTGGCTTCTTGTATCCTTTGGCATTAGAGGCAGAAGTGCTGAGAAACTGCTGTGAATGATGCTGACTGACTATATATGGAAAAACCTTACAAGAAGGAGCCTACACTAACATGGACAAAACACCAGGCTTCATCTTCAGCAAGAACTAGGGTGGTATTTTTCACCTGCCACGCCAAAAGCGCTAAAAAGACAAGAGAATACGTAGTTTTGGGGACAGCAAACGTTTCATAGCCTTTAACTCCCTTAGTAATACACAAGATCTACAAACCACCCTGTCTTTCCTAGAATTTTACATAATTTTGATGATCATATACTAGCTAACATCGACTCATAATGCACCATTTCCCCAGTGAAATAAACCTCTCTCTGTTTTAAGTCATCAAGTGTGAAATGGTGAGTGAGTTAGTCCTTGTTTTTTTCTACTTCTGATTTGCTTTGGCTACAGCACAAGGAAAACTCAAACATTTACTTAAGTTTCACCATCTTCAGCACACTGAAGTGCTGGCCTAAATAAGTATGCTTTTTTTTTTTTCTGCTAGGCACTGTAAAAACTCCTTGAAAACCGTAACTGCTTTCAGCATGCAGATGTAAAGCACGAGTACAGAGTGATTTTTTTCACTTCTCGAGGCACTACAATAGTAGAAATAGTAGAAATAGATGAAATAAATCCCATTCAATCTTGCAATTTAATGTTTTTTATATATATGTATATATGTGTATATATATAGATATGCATATACATAGACATGATTTAAATAAGCACCTAAAAGTTCCATGTGCCCAACTAGTTTCCAACTTTCTGAAACACATTTGTGCTTTCAGTTAGCGATTTTCAAGGTAATTAGCAGATTACTTATAAAGCTAAATAGTTAAAAAAAAAAATAAAAAAATCCTTCCACCAATTGGCCCTTGCAGTATAAACACACAAACATGAATACCGTCATTGTTACCCAGAACCACTGAAGTTCCTTTTCGAGTGTCAAGCTATTCCTACATTAAATCAGTTACGCCACAAGCTGTGAAAGGCAGGCACAATGTGCTTTCTACAAAATGTATGTTTTTTACACATTTAGAGGAAGAAAGGTCCATGTGCAGCAAGTGTGCTTCTACATCAAAAAATCCTATCACAAATTAACACAAAGATAATCCTTACTTTAAGCTTATTGTACATTTTCTGTTCTAAACCCTGTTAAAAACGCTTTGCTGGGTTAGACTACTACGATGGGAATTATAAAACAGTTCCTGTGCTGGGAAGTACTTTAAATCTACAAGCCACGTTTCTATCACTGCTTTGTAGCTCAAAAACCAAAACTAGTGATGATTTTATGAGTTGCTATAGTCTAGACAACTCGGTTACTTTTCAATGAAATTGTTCCTTGGGGAGAGTACTGTGAAAATTCCCATACAATTAATTACAGGTATGTGCAACTAAAATGCAATTCTACAGCACAGTAGCTTTACAATTGACAGTGCAATTTATGTCCGTATCAAACAAGAATGCCCTGAAGGGGCTGGGAAGACCAAGTACAACAAGCAGGAGGTTACATATAAAGCTATACCTGTAGTGAGTGAGATGAGACAAATAAGATGCAGCGTTAAATTTCTGATGAGCCTTCTCCTCTGGCAAGATTCAGAGTTCTAGTGGAAAGCACAAAATCTGACAACTGTGTCAGTCTTCCCAGAACATATTTTTATAGCAAACTGGGCTCACCACATTTTTACTGCCAAGTTAAAGAGCAAATGAGAAATTTAACAGAATTATAAGGGAAATGCATGCATACTGCAGGAAAAGGAAGAATGAAAATGCAGAGGACAGCTATGAGAAGAATTGTGATTAAAACAAATAGCCATCATGTATTTTCCCCTCACAGCACAGCCTTATTGTCTCCCACCAGCTATTTTTACCTCGATCTTACTGTCCTCTATATACGCTTACAAATAGCCTTTTTGCTTTAAAAGTAATTTCAATTGTTATAACCACCACTTTAAAATAATTTCATTCTGTGAATGTAGTATAGGCCTTTTTGTACTCTAGGTTATAACTTAGTTTAGAATAGAGTTAAAAAAAGGACTAAGCAGGGGAGGTTATCGTGATATGTGTTCTTGTGAAAACCATAGAAAAGGTTAGGTACAGGAGAATCCCTGTCATTTTGCTCCATCTTTACAAGGTTACAGCCTTGGATCAGTGGGAAACCCAAACCTCTGTAAAAGAAAGACGGTCATGCATTGAGTTGGCTTGTCTAGCACAGCCCTGCAAAAATACTCCAGAATCTGCACCCCAAAGCTACAGGACTTGGAAAGAATTGTAGTCACGCAGCTGGGGCCCTGTGCTCCTTGCAAATGCTTGACCAACACTGCTCTCTCACCTGGTCTATCTGCACTGAAAGAAGTGGCCTTTAGGGAGTCTTAAACCCACTGTAAAACAAACCAGGTAACTCCTGTAAGGAAAATGGGAGCTGGGGTTTGCAGAGTCCTTAAAGACTCCAGTTTTGCCTAGGAGACAAAAAAAGGACACCATGACCTCCCTTGTAAGAGAAACAGCCATCAAGCCTGGGCCAACTCTCATCCTTCTTTTTAGGGCCCAGCCAAACTGCAGAGCAGGTACCAAGGTAATCCCACAGCTTGATTTCAATAATGGCATGTAACAAAATGGTACAAAGGAGAAAAATCAAAATGCTCTTTGGTAGATCAAAGATAAAAATGAAATAACTTAAATAGAAAAGTTTGGTCTGTAAACAATTGTCCTGCTTAGATTTCTTAGGCAAAATCTCTCTCCCCTTTCCTTTCTGCACACCTGTTCCACTTCCCCTCCTGACTTTTGACCCTCAGCATCACCTTGGTGCTAGAGCCCCTGTGCTCCTATAGGGTGTTAATTGTTTATCTCCCAACAGTAAATATGAGAAGCTAACCCATCACTGGAAGTTACTTTTACTTATGGCCACTGCTTTGTCAGAATTCCATGAAAACTGATCAAGAAAACAGTTACAGGAGTCTGCTGGTGGTCCCTCAGAAGAAAAGACCTCTCCAGCTGCTTTGGGACATCAAGATACAGTTACCTCCATACAATCTAGGTGTCCTTGGAAATCACTGAGCCATCGATTTGTGCAGGTTTGACTTAGATAATGTTCTTGGTCTTCATGATAATGTCAAGCTGTTTGATTTGGGGCTGTAAGTTAGTAATTATTTGCTAGGCAGTCACGCCTGAAATATGACAATAGCACTGTTGCTTGTGCATGCAATATAACATCATCTTTGCTCCAAAGATCCTCCAGGCTTAAGTGTCAGTATGTTCTGGGAACATAATTCTTTTGGTTTGCTTTGGTTTGGTTTTGTCAGCAAGTAGCCAATATAATACATACTCTTGCCTCTCTAAGGAATCTGGACGGCCACCTGACAGCAGATGACTGCTAGAAAAAAAAGATCCATTTCTGAAGCACTTAGCCAAGCACAGATAAGCACTTCAGCATTTTTCACTCTGGATTACTAGAAGAAAGAGCTGAGTATGTACAAGGTTAAACCCTGACTCCCTAGAAGGGGAATGTGCCATCTAGCTCTGAAAAAATATCTTTTAGCTGTTGCTGCGAACAAATCCCACCTGTGCTAAGAAAACCCCAATAGGAAATAATTGCACTTTTACTTATTATTTTTCATTGTTATTGGAAACCTCCTACTATAGCTTTATTCCTTAAGGCAGAAACTAGAAACTACCACAGATTTTACTTATTATTCATGCTCAGTCACGACCTCAGCCAAAAGCTCATGTTAAAATCTCATACCGTTTCTAAGCACACACATATATTATAGTTAACTCATACGCTGATCAACTGTTTTGCACAATGCCATTCATTATTTTTTAAATTATTATTTATGTATTTATTTTTTACAAGAACACCCATAAGGCTCTGTTAGAATAGGTGCCTCAGACTGCTAAATGCTGGGCAAAAATATGTATATATTAATTAGCGTGCAGGATTAATATAGGCCCCCAAACCTGCAATTAGATGGGACCATTTTGGCTCCAATAATTATGAAGAAAGTTCTCTTTCGTCATCTGCACAGAAATGTGAAATCCTGGCACCAGTGAAGTTCCTCAGAGGGAGGTTTTGCTACAGACCACAATACGGTTGCCTCCAGATGTTTTATCACAGATTTTATCATACTTTGTAGGCCTGAAATATTGAATGCATTCAGACAAACTTTCATTATGTTGGAGAACAGAATTTGGTCTTCATTTTGTGAAGTATGGCTTAGTTATTTGCCCATACTGTTTATACAAGAGTGGGTCTATATATCCAATATTTAATAAAAACATAGCATACAAGTTCTTCAGTCTCTGAACCAGCAATTAAGCAAGTAGAAACTTCTGTCAGTCTGAACAACTAATGAGATGGTTCCTCAGACATCTGAAAGCGTGTTTTTTCAAGCTGCAGTAGAACTTGGTTGATTTGTGCTTTACTATGCTAGACACCCCGTAAGTCAAACACACAAAAATGTAGCACTCTCAGCCCACTTCTCAGCAACAATTTAATAGAAGAGCCCTGGGATTTGATCTCATATTTCTACTTCTCATTATTTTTCAATTACATCTGCATGATACTACACTACATTAACATAAGGTGTAATAATTAAACTTGAGCATTTAAAATATGCTAACGCAGGTGAAGAGTTTTTGAAGTGAATGGCTAAAGTTTGGCTTTTGTGCGTACATAAATATTTGAGCTTGCAACTCTGCAAGTGCAGAACATTCATTCCAGTCTGACAAAATGTTTGTTAAGTGCTCAAAGACAGGCATTCACCTCCTCAGTATTCGGTACTTAACATTAATCACGTGCTTAAGTGCACATGATTGGATTTGTAGCATGATTTTCGAAGAGCTATCTATGTGTACTTGTTTCCACTGACTTGTCCTGACTCTCGAGTCTACTTTCAAGCACCTTTAAAATCTTAATTGAAGAATACTTTGCAGAACACTATCCCTAAAAAAAGAAGCTCACCACAAAAGAGCACGCTCTCTCTAACCATAGCAGTATTGAGCCAATCTGCATTGCCCAAAGAAAAAGCTGTTGCACATTATCAAATGAATAGCGGATTTAATGGTTCACAGTCTACTCTGATTCAACTTAACATGAAGTTCAGAAATGCCACCTGCTGACAGAAGCCAAAGAGATTCTGACATAAATAGCAGTTCTGCTACAAATTCAGATTAATTTGGCTACATATTAATAGCACATCCATAAATAAAAGAACGTTTGAGCACCTAACTCCTCCTCCTCCTCCCAGTCCTCAATTCATATGGGGGGGACACCCCTGTTATTTTACATTTCTACTGTCCACTTTAAACTTATGATGTAGCTTAGCTGAGCAGATCTCTTTTTCTTGCTGGATTCTGTTTAATGTGCTGTTATAGCACTCTGCGTAACAGCTGTCTGTGCCATATGATTACTTCATTGTTGAAAGCATAACATATGGAAACTGTACTGAAATGTTAGCTGCTTTGATACCTATGAAAAGGAACGAGCTTTTGCATTACAAGAAGACAACGCATTTTTTAAACAACTTAAAGTAAAAAAAATTAAACACACATTTAGAATCTAAACCATATTAGATTCTGGCATGCCTGTTACTCTATTTCAGTGCCCAATTCAATGGCTGGTTACCATTGTGTTTTTGATTGCTATTACCAGCAATGGGTGGTTTTCTTTCAACTTTTGCATTCTTGGAAAAGGGAACAGATTCAAGAGAAGGCCCTTGGGATTCCTTTATGAGTTATCCATGAAGGCAAATGCTATACAGCAGCATTATAGCAACGATATCTCATGTCATTGAGATAACATTACTTGAGATAACAAGTTTTATTGGGAAAACTCAAACTGCCACAGACTGCTTTGCTTCCCAAAAGCTCCCACAACAGACAAGTCCTTAATGGACCAGAAGCCAGGTGCACCCTTATAGATTCATTTCGGAATCCCAACTGCCTTTGGCAGGAGCAGAAAGGAGATCTTTAGTTGTAATACGCAGACCTTCCTCACCCATAGGGGGAACAATGAAGCTCTAAATTATTTCATCAGTAGCAAGAACTCTCATTAAGACAAGAAGGAAGCTGTAATTTTTTGGTCACTGTTTTGCCAGTAGTTGCATTTGACTCCTGAACAAAATCCAGCTGAATAAGAAAAGAGATTAATAGTCTGACTTAAAAGAATCTATCAATTTCATAGAATCAAAGTTTACATACACACTATTTTAAGTGTTAAGAAGCTATTCCCTAATGACGTAAATGGGACAAACATATTTAAAATCATTGTAGATATTTAAGAGTGCAGTCACACTAGGTATCAAAAGTACTTCTAATTACACCAAGCTCTGAAAATACCCACTAGGTGAAGACTGATTTTTTCTTTTGATTGAAAATATATTGAATTTCACTTTCTGTCTTTAAATCACATATTATATAGTCATGCTTCATCACTAGTATGATTTATTAGAAAAAAATTGCCCCATTTCACATGACGGGTTCCAACTGGCTGGAACTGCAGCTTTAGATTACTGACACAGTTACAAAGCGGTCTTGGTTTCAGTTTAAGAATATGCTCTATATATCTAAAAAACTACTCAGTTACTATAGATCTACTAAATTATCATTCAAGTAGTATCCTCACATGGTAAATGTAATGGTTTCTACATCAATAGTACTAACTTGAAAGCCTCAGTCATAGGGTTTTTTTTGAAGTCTTAAAGTATTGCTGTACTGAATTTTTAGGCATATTTACTCACAGTATCACTCTATAGATTGTAGATTCCTTAAAGGTTAAGGCCAATCCTACAAAATGCTTTTTACTCCAAATTAAAATTCATTATTACTTTAATGTTTTACTAGAAAAAAAAGAGATTGAAAAGTTAGGTATTTCTGTGGGTAGAAAAATGGGGTCACTTTTGTAAATATTGAGATTGGGCTATTGAAAGAAATTTCAAGGAAGTTTGCCGTACTAAGGAAAGGTAAAATCTTTCAAATGCAGTCAGTCAAAAATGACTGCACAAATATGACTCCCCAGAAAGGCATTTATCCTAATTAATAAGATAAACTAATAGTTAGTCACCTACTTAAATGACAGCTGCAAATCAAAATGGGACTTGCCAACTCTCTC
The DNA here is from genome assembly GCA_013396915.1 of Stercorarius parasiticus. NCBI lineage: Eukaryota > Metazoa > Chordata > Aves > Charadriiformes > Stercorariidae > Stercorarius > Stercorarius parasiticus. Next base: position 231,429 of record VWZL01004996.1, on the reverse strand, counting down.
ACAGGGTCAGCTATGACCACCCATGAAAACTTCACTCTTTCATCTCCTTTACAAGTGGAAGGACTGACAGACGGCTGCAGCTATTCCAGCCAACCATAGCATCCTCAGTGCTCGCTGCCAGGACTGGCTGCCATCCACTGCCCAACGCGATCAGGCAGTAAGTAGGTCTATAAACCTATTAAACCAGCATAAATGTTATAACTTGTAATCTATTAAAATAAACAGGAAAGGAGGTCTGAGAGCCAGTTTCTTCAGAGCAAAATATAATGCTAATTATGAGGTTTTCAAATATTCCTTTTTTTTTTTTTTTTTTGCAGGGGGGGAGGTAAGACTTAGGGTTGAGCCATTAAAAAAACAGTTTATAGTATTAAACTCTTGCTTTAGGATTTATAAGAAGGCAAAAAATTCATTCCAGGCTGAAATTTACAACCCCAGGCCTGGAATCATTTAAAAAAAAAAAAAATTGTCATAAATATGGAAGAAAAAACAAACAAACACAAAACAGTGGTTTCAGATGATTTTTGGCACTCCTTCAATGCAAAAGTGGGTTTATTTTTTATTTTCATTTTTTTTTTAAGTCTGAGACTCATTACTATGAATTACTTTTATAACTAAAATTGGGACCAGGTTATTTTAATAATGAATTACCAATAAGTTACTATCACTGAATCTTTTTTAAAGCTTTTCAATATGAAGAGATATCATAGTTTTCAAAGCAATGTCAATGCTCTGACTTACGCTCAAAAGCCAGGAAGTTAGGGGTGGAAATTTCATCTGTGAACCACACAGATGTATGAAAACATTTAAAAAATTAACAGCGTATGTTAAAGATGCAATGTCAGCCCCATTTTTATCCATAACTAGACTTCATTAGTTTTGTGGGTTTAAAATTGACATTTAAAAATAAAGGCAACATAAGTTTTTGTGACTTAATTGAGTGCTCCTTAAATAAAGAGATATTTCAATGTTTGCAGACTGTTAACATCTTTCCAAAATAAGCTATGTGCTGGTGCTACTTAGCTATATTCCCTATCACCCTAAGGAGTCTGTATTGCTGATGGAAGCCATTTCTTTTGCTAAATCCTGCCTGCGAACTCTAACAAGAGCATTTAAGCCTACTAAACAAAGTCTCCCAGGAGACACTATTGTTAAAACAAAAACTGGAACAAATTTTTAAATTGAACTTTCTGCAATCATTAGAGGATGCAGGTCTTAAGAAGAAGAAAAAACTTGTTATAGGAGAGGGAACAAAAAGTCAAATGTAAGCAGAGAGCGCATGCCAGTCACCCCTGAGGGAACAGAGGGGAGGTATAGAAAATTAACTGCTGCATTTCTACTTCCCACCAAAACCACAAATGGGCCATTTCAGGGGACTAACACATACAGAGTCTGCAGATAAATACATGTCTACCTCATTACCTGAGAAGAGCCTTAAAGAGCACACTTCTTTGCTGAATACTTCTGCTTCTACATGAATAATCTCATTTATGCAGAAGAAGGTGCTCTACACATGCATGCAACATTTGCAGCATGTATGTGTGTCGGCTTGGAAGCTGCTTAGCTCTGTCTGTGAATTTGGCCCATAGTCTTTTGGCATGGATTTTTACTGCAAAACTTAACAAACATTCTCTGCAGCCAAACCACCTTGAACTGTTTCTTATCAAACTTCACAAGCTAAGTGGGTTCATGGCTGGCCAATATATCAATGAGAGATCATTATATGAAATTATGCTCTGCTGAAAAATGACAAGAGTAGCTTAACAGCATCAGCAAATGGTGGGACTTAGCTCTAAGGACATGCACAATGGTGACTGGGATTCAGGCAGCTGCTGGCTTCACCCAAGGTAAGACTACCACACCTAACAAAGCCAAGACAAACAGCATACCTAAAGGGAAGACACCACATGGAAAATGACCAAAAGATTAGTGAGGTTCCTGCTTTCTACCTCAAACAAGAATGGCAAACAGCCATATAGGGACAGACACTCTCTGCTGAGGGACATGCATATTTGTAAGTCGTTTCACCAGCCTGTAAGGCACGCTTTGCCTCTAGCATCTAAAGTGGCATCATCTTGGAGTTACGCCATATGCAGTAACAATGCCAGACACACTGCTGAAGTTTGGTACCCTAATAGAGTATTGAACAACTGAGATGGGAGATAATAAAAGAGAAACTGACATTCTGAATGTTTCATTAATAAACTGGGTGAAAGCAATCCCACTTTATTATTGACAAAGTATAGGTGTAAAGGAGGAAGAAGACAACGATTACATTTGCATTCTATGATTATAACAAATACTTAACATCAACCCAGATGTTGATGCCTTTTCAGGCAATCTAAGGAAAAACAGCCTCTTTATTTTCTGAAGTTACCACAGTATACACGTTTACCTGTATTCAGAGACGAGTTAACAAGAGTTTGCTCGGAGTACAAATCAAACAGGATCGCACAGAAGGAATACTGCAATATTCTTCATTCTCACTGGATGCAGTGGAGGGTATGCCTGTAGGGCTTGAAAGTTGTGTAGGCACTGAGAGGCTGAAATGCAGGATGATTTACATGCTCTAAATTGCTTCCTTGAAACAGATCATGCCAAACCATCCTTGGTTTTATCACCTTGCTAGTCAACTGCTATATATACTTACACTTGAGGGAAAAAGATTCGCATCAGCCAATAACAGACATCTGAGCTGCCTGTCTAAAATTAGTTTGCTGGCCTTCCTGGGCTCCCTCTGCAGGCACTGCACCCACAGAAAGAGAAACTCAGCCATAGCAGGACTTGGATCACCTCATCTATGTAAGTTATAACCATCAGGGAGAACAAAATCCTATGCCAAGCAAACACTGCAAAAAATTCTGTAGTTATCAGAAAAATCTCAATGCTTATTTTAGGTCCAGAAAAATTTTTAAAGTGACAAAAATGGAAATTTGGGGGTGAGGGTGCTGAAATGCAACTCGGTTGATAGTCACTATAAAAAAAAAAAATCTTCAAGAAAGAATATATGGTTTTGCTACCAGGCTGTTACAAACCGTAACCTTGGAACGGGGCTCTAATGGGGAACTTGGAACAGAGGGTGCAGAAAGCGGAAGCTGGTATTATTTATAATCTGGCCGGCAGGATTCCCAGAAACTCAGTTAGCCAAAACAAGCTGATTCTCCTAGATACAGGTAAAACAACATTCTGAGTAACTTCAAAAGCTTGAAAAATATATAAATAATAAAAGTAAAAGTATTTCAGTAGACAGATATTGGCTTTTTTTCTTTAGTATTTAATGGAACATGTTTCAAAGAGTACATTGCTAACCAATTTTCCTGACAGATGTGCAAAGTTATACTACCTGACCACATAATGAATTAGCCTTCCCAGGAGGAGCTGTACAAAAAGTAAAACAAAAGAAAGCACAAATTCCTTGACATCTGTAGGATGTCAAGGAAATGAATCAGTTTGTTTCAAATAGGAGATAATGAAGAAAATCTTACTTTTAAAATTTTCTGTATTACATTAGGACTTTATCATTTAGCTGTTCTCAACATGCTTCCCTTTTTCATATCCAGGGACACACTGAACAACCAATTCATTTCAGACCTTCCAGACAAGAGTGTCACAAGGACCACTACAACTAAAACATTAAATAGCTTATATAGAACACATGGCATAGCAGTTTATCAAAGCAGGGATGCTCATGTGCTTTCCTGTTAAGATGAATATGTTGAGCCTATTTATTACAGAACAGAATAGATGTATTATATGAATTTAGCTTTTTAGAAGGAAATACTGGTATTTAATCTGAAGTGTATAAGAATTATCTGACAAGATCTCTATCCAATGTAAACCAGACTGACTTAGGCCAAGAAATCTGGTTCAGCAGAGCATGCAATTTTCTATAATCAGTACCAAAAAACTCCCAGGAATTTTATACCTGAGAAAACCACAGGAATGCTTGTTTTAGAAGAAAACACAGATCACTTTTTTCATACGTTGCTTTTTTTGACCATAGTTTCCTAATGAAAGTCACGTCTACATGATGACAGCAGCTGAAGATTCCTCCCTGTCCGCTCATTTATTTATGAATTCAACCCCCTTAAAAAAAAAAAAAAGAACACCACAAAAGAGAGGAAAGGGGCAGAGGGGGAAGATGGGGAAGATGGGAAGATCCCAGCCACTTTTTCTTGTATCTTAAACTGACACTGTACCACGTGCAGAACTCTCTGACTGATACATCAGGGGTCTTTTGCACATTCGGTATTTCTGCTAAGGTTAGTTTCTTTGTGTAATAATTTCAGCTGCGATTTTTAAAGTTAGCGTCCTTCTCTGCTTTAGCAAAGAGTTTGGAAACAAATGCCCACACACATTTTAGAGACTGCAAACCAAATGCAAATAAAAGAGCCCAAAGCTCTTCTGCTTTATTTTTAGGGGGTTCTTCTCCCCAGTGCCTCAGTATGTCTATTGTTCTCCAAATGCCACGCAGCAAAACTACTAGTTTATTTGGGATAAACCAAACAGTAGGTGCTTACCTGTAGGAGTACTACTGCGAAACGAAGAGGAGGGTGTGATTGGAGGGGTGACTGGAGGAGTAAGGCTTCCACTGCTGTGGCGAGGTGGAGTAGATACATTCCCACGGGACACTGTGCTTGATAAGGTCAAAGAGAGTTTTGGTTGAATCTTTTTCTTCAAAGACTCCTGCTCACGTCGAGCTGCATCAGTCATAAATCTAGAAAAAGGACAATCACGAGGATAAGAGCCTTGAAACACTGTTCACAAGCAAGATTTAGGTAAGTATTTTTCAGTGATCAAATCAGTGATCGAATGAAGCTTCAAACTCAGCCATGGCAAGTTCCTCCACAACACAAAGATTTCAGGAATATAAACCTCTCCATCAACAGCTTTATTCCAGTGTTCAAGATCTGGGCCATTTGCTTCTGATTTGGATAGAACTTACATTACACATTTGGATCATGTGCAAACACACAAGTGTTTTTAAACTCCAATCAGAGATCAGCATTGCACAACAACTATACTCAAACCTTTACAGTAACTACACTCAATCCTTCTGTGAAAAAATACCTGCGTAGCTATAACAGAGAAAAACGTTAGGGGCAAATGTATTGAATCCAAAGGTCAAAGGGGTAGTATGAATTAAATTGTGTAGATACATCATTTCCAACTTAGGATAATCACATCTTTTTTCTAAAGGTTGTAGACAATGTTGCCTGACATAAAAGATGTCTAATTATCAAACTGGAGTTCCTGACTCTTGAAAACCTAATGAGGTCCCCCTGTAGAGCTTTGGTACATGCTGCTGAAGGCTTAATGCAACTAAAGGTTCGTCTCTGTGGGATGCTGAGAGGGAATTCCACCAGCATGACACAAAGTGTGCACTGCAACTGTTTGCATGGGATCTCTCACCTGGAATAAAAATAGCTTTTTTCACTTTTATTCTGATTCTTTCCAAAAAAGAACAGGTGAAGTGAAGACGACCACTTTTACTCCAAGAGTAAACACAGAGTTATACCAGAACATCTGATACTGCAGTATGCTGACATTCAAAGCATCACTGCTGGCACCTGTATTAACCCTCACTTGAAAGGACTGGGATTCCCCCACAACAGGATCTCTGCAACTCAGACTTCATGTGCTTAGCGTTCAAGCAACATTTTAATCCTTTGTCTTTTCCCTCCACTGCATAAGGAGCCATCTTGAAGGATTCCTAACAAGATGGGCTAAAGCAGATCACCTTGTCCATACAGTCCTCTGGCCTTCATGCTGAAGTACAAATTACACCTGTTGGTGAATAAAACAATACGCACTAGCACGTGATGCAGATTAATAAATTAAGTTACATACAGACATTTGTCTGACCAGGTTAGACAGAGTAAACCAGGTTTTAGCCAAGATGCAAGCTTTGCATAATGAGCTCTTGCAACCTTGGCAAACGATGAAGGGCACATTCAGAGAGGTGAGAACGCTGACTTTGCCTCAGAGCCAGCTGTCACCCGGAAACTCACATTTGCAATCCAGCAAGGAAAAAGAATGACAGAAATGACCAGCAATTATTTGCATTGGACTAACCGAGGGTGACCTGGCTTTCTTTCAACAGTCACACTCTCCTCCTAGGAGCACAGGAAAGAGAATGAGGCAGACTCGGGGACAGAAGCAGCTACAGAAAACAAGTCTGTGGAGGAAAGAATGAAGATGCCGAGTTGTTGTATTGGGTGTAGGTGGCAAGGTTTTGGTAGTAGAGGGGGTTGCAGGGTGAGAGGAGGTCAGGGTCTGCCTCGTGCCAGCCACAGCTGGTTTCAGACAGCTCCACAATGGACCCACCACATGACACAGCTGAGACCATCAGCAAAGCTGGTGGCACCTCAATGAAAACATAGTTAAGGAGGGGTAGAAGATGCTGGAGGGATAGAGGAGGAGGGAACAGAGGAGGAAGCAACAAAGGGAATGACAGAGCAACAAGGTCAGAGGAGCAGGAGGTGCTGCACGGTGGAGAGCGGATACACCCTGGAGGCACTGCAGCCTGTCAGTGACCAACATCAGAGCCAAGGACAAGAGTGACAAACATGGGGCAGCAGAGAGAAACCACTACAACCTGACCCCAACCACCAGAAACACTTGTTGCCTGATGAAAGGGACTGAGCGTAGCCTGCAGTGGTAGCAGGGGAGGAGACGTGTCTGGAGTGAAGGTGACCCTGGGAAAGGGGGAAGAAAGGTAGCTTTTTTTCACCCTAAGCGTTTTAGGGTTTTTCTTTTGTTTCTCAATAACCAATACCCAAATAAGTAATTAAATATTTATGCTAGTTGGCAATAAATTAAGTTAAATTCCCTAGGTGAAGTCTGTTTTGCCCATGACAGTACTTGGTAAGTGATTCCCTTATTTCAGCCCATGAATTTTCTTGCTCCTGCTCCTCCTGTTTTCTCTCCCATCCCACGGGGATCGGGGGTGTGGGGGTGAGTGAGCAAAGAGCTATGTGGGTACTTGGCTGCTAGCGGGGGCCAACCCATCACTCTACCAAACTTCTTGTCATGCGACAACTATATTTGCTATGTGACCAAACTGCCTGTCATGTGACTTGATGTTCTGTATCATTTAAGAAGACATGGAAGCAATGCCTGACCTACATCCAGAATCCAACAGAGGACTGGGAGATCCACCTTTAGCTCCTGAGGAAAAGCAGCAGACCCCGAGGAGAGGGAGGCAGACGGAATACTGCCACACCAGTCATCTGGTTCACAGTTTATATCCTGGCAACGTATGAAGGATCCAGCCACAGGCTGGCTGGACAAACTGATTCTGCAGACCACAGTACCACAACAATTGCACTGAACAGGACCATCAGGTCACACTGGGTCTCACAGCAGTACATGACATCTGCCACAGCATCTGCAACATGGTGCTGTAAGACAGTTTGGGTTCTTCTCTGAGCCTCAACCAACAGTTTGAATTAATATGAATCCCTACATTCGTTTAGGCTCCATAAAACCCAACATTTTGTGACTGCTTACAACACATGGGCCGTTTGGGTGGAAGCAGGGTAGATTCTACTGGCTGTGAACAGAAATCTACTGATTGCACTTATGGAGAGACCTCTGAAAAAAACCATCTCTTGTAGAACAGTAAGGGGTGCATGGAGAAGGGGAAGGAAGAAAGAAAAAAATGGGGTTTTAGGCATCTGTGTGGCCTAGATATCAAAAAAACAGCTCTTTTTCAAAAGAGATTTGTGTACTTTCACACAGCCTCAAAATACTGTGGCATAAAATTTTAAGTACCATTAAAGCAATAAAGACGCATCCTGTCCATCCAAACCATGAAGGCATTAATAAGTGGATCTCTGCCATGATACATAACATCAACACACAATCCGCAGACATTAATAAACAGGTATATGACATGAGTTTATCTTCTTTGAACAGAAACAATACATCATGTCAAACCCAGATATGACATTTTTATGAAGTTAATATTTAAAAAGCAGATATCCATAGTAACAGTTCAGTTTTAAATTCTCTTCTCCAAACAAGGCTGCAGATATTATTAACAAAACAGTCCCCAAATGGAAGTCTAAATTTCATTCAAGAAAAAAAGAAGCAAAAGGATCTTAATAAAACGGGCATTCAGCACACATTTGCTTTCCTCTAACTAGGAAACATTTAATTCACTATTTTTGTAATTTGTACTATGATGTGTGCTTGCTTCTGGATGGGAAGCCCTATTCCTTAAGAAAATGTTATGGCAACATTATAAATCCTTGAAAACTTGGAAGATAGCCTCAAGTGTGAGATATTAAAAGCAGCAGCATAAATGCTGCTATTTAATAAGCTCAGCCACAAATAACAATGTTAAAATAATATTGAGGTATAACCAGTCTAGTTGAAGACCATAAAAATTAGGAAAATTTGAAGTTATACCTGAAACTTCTCCCCATCCTGTTAACTCACTCCCATTTGGGCTAAGCATGTTGGGTATATTCCAACACGTCATTTGTTGTCTACACTGTGAACCTGAGAGAAATAGAAGACAGAGTCTGTTGTGAAGTTCAGCTCCTGATATCTCAAGTATGCAGTTAACCTTTTCATATCCAAACAGTCCCGTACATGTTTGCTGAAGCAGTGGCAGTGCTGTGGTTTTGAAAAGGAAACTTTTCTAAATGGATTAAAATAAAACATTTTTCAGTATTTTAATTGAAATGCAGTATTATACTTGTGCCTAACTATGGTGGTGTTCTTCAAAGCTTATAATACAGGCGTTTTAATGATGGGTACAGAATCACATTTCTAACTAAAGCTTTAATTTTCATGTTGAAAGTACATTATGATTGCAACATCAAGTGCTCAGAAATGAAAGATGTTGGAATTAAAGTTGAATACTGGTCTCTAAATTACATGATTGCACACAATTTTCCCTGCCTCATTTAAACGCACAAGATGTGTGTGAAGCAGAAAATGAACTGTAACTAAGAAAGGCTGCTGTAAGACCATTTAGGTTAAATCCCATCTCCTTGCTTAATAGTCTCTCTTACCATCTTCAGATCCATCTCCTAAGCTGAGCAAATCCACCTCTGTTATTTTTAACTCTTACTCTTAAGTCCATAACCCTGCCCCTCTATTTCCACCACTAGATTGGTGCAGATTTTAGTTATCTTCCCTGTTGCATAGGATTGTGTTTACACCTCATAAGCATCTTTCTCCAAAACCAATATACCATGTAGGCTCAGTGGAATAAGGAGAATCATTCAGTTCTCAGACGTTCATTGACCCTGTTTTGAGAAGCATAGGGTTTGTGTGCTTTCTTGCAGATGGTTCATAACATCAGGGAGGAGCCCGTTCCTTAGAAAGAAATCTCTTCTATCCCCGTTTTTTCTTTCCTCGCCCTTTCACCTTCCTAATAATTGAAATCCCTGCTCCAAAACACGTAGGTGCAATGATTTCTGAATCAAGTGCTTGCAGCAACTTTAATAAACACGAGCAAAATATAGTATTTCCCCCTCCTCTCATTCCCTGGAATGGTTCAAGTATTTTTATTGAAACTTTCCCAAGAAATTCAGCCTGAAGGAGACACCCAGCATGGAAAATTTCAGCCCAAACAGCTGAATGTTGGCAACATAATAAGCAACTGAAACAGTCTTATAATGGAAAGTGTTGCACAACCTTCCATATAGGTGGCAATATAATACAAACAGCGTTAGCTGTTGTTACCAACATAAAAAGTCACGAAAAAAGCAGAGGCGGTGTTAAAATTTAAAAAAGCCTTTACAAATCAAACCTTTGCAATGTTTGTAAGTCCTGTCACCCCCAGAAGCTTTGGAATCAAGAATGAACAGAAGCAGAACACACTCTCACAGAAATTTTCTTGAGCTATGAGCGTGTACCAACTATTTCAGGATCATGCCCCAGTATGACTCATATGATGACGTCAGAGTGAGTTTATCAAAAAACTCTTACCACACACAATTCTAAGACAATTTTAGAGCTCTGGACTCATACACCCAGACTGAGGGTAAGAGTAGTTATAAAAGTGAGTTGCAAATAAACTGAAAATTTTTACTTGAGATCTCACTTGAAACGGGGGAAAACCAAACAGGTTCCCCTTAAGCATGTATCTTCTTAATCATGGTCATAAGGGCACGAGGTGCCCTTTCCTCTTCTTCCTCACTGTTACAGCTTGCTGATGCAGGAAGTTAGCCCTGCTTGGACCAGATCTCTGTCTACATTCATGGAGGTTTACACAGAGAGAAAAGTGCATCACAGCTACCTTGTGTGATCTGAATATTAATTTGCTACATTTGGTTTCCTTATGATCTAGTCTCTAAAACACACACAAACAGAGGAGATGATGTAATCACAAGTCTATCGTTCTCCAGTTACTGCATATGCACATGAGAGAAGGGAGCGTGATTATTCTGAGTTTGCAAAACAAGTAGATTACACTGCGGAGATGCTCAAGCCCAGTACTGCTCCACAACACTGTCCAGTTGCATGCCAACTTAAAAACCAATAAAATAACAGCACTGCCTGACAATAACATACATACCTTGCCTTGTGCCTCACCACTGACAAGTCGCACTAAACCACAACAGCTAAAGGTTGCAGAACAGAATTAGTTATGACCTTTTCTCATTATCACACATAAAATTATGGAAAAACATTGATAGTAACATTCAGCTCATATTCATGCTTGTCTAATTTGGCAAACCTGTACTGTGAAAAGCCTGTCACCTTTCCCAGAATATGAGAAAACATTTTGCTGAGCTTCCACCACTCCTATTTCATCAGACTGCTCCTTAATGCAACACCTGGTCAACTTCAAGACTGATTGGAAAGAGGAGAAAAAAAAAAAAATCAATGGTGTTTTATAGCAGTTTTGTAATCCCTTCTGGTTGTATTATTTNTTGGGTTAAGGAGAAATCTAGTGAAATCTAAATGGTGGGAACTAAGCAGTAGGTTGTCTTGTCTCCTGAGAAGAATGAAAGGCTTTTTTCTCAGTTGAACTTCACAAAACTGGGCCAAAGCAAAGACAATCAATGTCCCCAGTAATGCCATGCCACACTATTTGTGATAATGAGGAAAGAAATATATGAGCAAGTTTCATACCATTCATTAACTCAAATTAGTTGATGAACACCCTTGAGCACTTTCACATACCATTCTTTGTAGTTTGGGAGAAACAGAAGTATTTATTCTGCAGCTCTTTACAAACCTCTCTTGCTTCACAGAAACTATCAACCATTTTTTTCTTTAGAGAAAGAAACAGTTTTAGCAAAACTCTAAAAAATGTTAGTGTGAAAAAGCCCCATTAAGACGCATGCATAATCACACACATGCCTCCACACTATTTAGATTACAGAGTATTTGCATAGTGCTAAAGCATATGATTTATACAAAACTCCCTTTTGCTTGTTTTTTCTGATTTCACAAAAAAAAATAAATATCAAAAATGAGAAAGAAACAGCACAAGATCATAATCTCCTCTCAATTATTCCCCCAAACCTGTATCACATTTCACAATAGGCCCTAACCAGACCAAACAAATCATTAAAGGGCTTTTCTAAGTTTCTGGAAAGAACAGTTTCAGCCCCGTATATATTGTTGAAACACCACGCATCTAAGTTGGACTTCAACATGTACATTCATCTGAGATCAGGTCTTACAAAGGAACTCAGTGTTCACTCTCAGCACCAGTTGCACTCAGACTCATCTACTGAAAGCTTTCCCTATGTCCTAAATAAGGAATATTTATGAAAAACTGATGAGTATCTCAGAGACAGGACAGAATCAGATTTCTTTTTATTATTAGTCTTAGGAATAATTTATTGCTGGTAGAATTCTTTCATTTCCATTATTCAACTTGTTTTCTCAAGATGTAAAAATATTATCACCACAAAATCAGCTACAGTATAATATACATTTTTCTGAATATGTGCATCTTCAACAGATGTAGTAGAGGTTAATAGGATGTACATGTACCTTAAAAAAAAAAAGTTAAAAACAGACTATGCATTGCATTTCTGCCTCATCACTGAAAAGACTCGAACGCAATATGCAGTCAGTCATTTTCATATTGCTGTCAAGGAAATCTGTTCAATATGAGCCAGAGTTCAGTGTACTTTAATTGCCTGCTCTTCACACATTCTTAAAAGATACAATAAGATGCAATAAAATATCCACCAAGTAGATATTTTGCGCTTCTAGCATGGAAAATTAATTCAGAATATTGAGTAATTTCATATTTAAACATATGTAAGTGGAGCTAATGGACAGTGATATGACAAAAAATCTATTATCACTCAAAAGGAATAAAAATAAAGCAGCAATTACCTAACCATCCCAAACCATATACTTGCCTGCAGTAAAACATATATGTTTATTTGCTGTTGATCAATACAAGCAGCGGTAAAGTACTGGAAAGGAATTTAGTATCTCTCTTGATTTTGGGAATACACAGGCAAAAACATCAGTGTCAATTACATTTCACATTTAGGTTAAGATAAATCCCAAACACTGGACATAAGCCCTACCTTCCCATTTCATATTTAATATATTATATATTTATTTATTTTAGTATTTTCTGTTTGGGAAAGAGTTCTTTTTCTTTGGTGTTTTTGCTGTGGTTTTTTTTCTCCTTTATTCTATTAGTATCATGCTTACATTTATTGTACTCTATCTACTTATTTGTACTATTATCTACTTTTCATGGAGCACCAAAGTAATCTTTNCTCATATTCATGCTTGTCTAATTTGGCAAACCTGTACTGTGAAAAGCCTGTCACCTTTCCCAGAATATGAGAAAACATTTTGCTGAGCTTCCACCACTCCTATTTCATCAGACTGCTCCTTAATGCAACACCTGGTCAACTTCAAGACTGATTGGAAAGAGGAGAAAAAAAAAAAAATCCATGGTGTTTTATAGCAGATTTGTACTACCTTCTGGTTGTATTATATTTAAATCAAAAGTGGTCAAACTTACTTGACAGATGGGGCACACACTAGCTTAACTACATACTGAAAGCCCCACATTAATTCTCCTGCTACTCTTTACACCTACTAGAGCAAGGTGACGGTTGTATCTGCTTTTCCCCTCAATTTTTTCCCACTTTTGTCTCAAGATATTTATGCAATTCTTTGTCAGTGTTGTTCCAAGAGAAATAAGGAGGTTGGGATGGTAATTTTGGCTCCCAGTCTTCCTCATCACATTAGCAGTGTTTGGGGGGGGGGAAAAAGGCTCGGAAGGAAAGGACCTCTAGTTGCACAGTATTTTAAAACTTCAGGAGACCTCTACTTTGAAGAGGGATTAGGAAGATCCAGTTCTCAAGGCAGGACCCCATTTCAGTAGGGTGGGACTCTGCGGACCCTGAAATGCACTAGTGAACCCCTTAATCAAGAACTGTCCTCCGCACCCTTTGCTGCCTTTATAAGCTAAAACAAAGCAACATGGCTTGGTTTAGCTAGTTCTGGGAAGAAGAGAGAACTGTTAAACTGTACTGTTATTGGGTTAAGGAGAAATCTAGTGAAATCTAAATGGTGGGAACTAAGCAGTAGGTTGTCTTGTCTCCTGAGAAGAATGAAAGGCTTTTTTCTCAGTTGAACTTCACAAAACTGGGCCAAAGCAAAGACAATCAATGTCCCCAGTAATGCCATGCCACACTATTTGTGATAATGAGGAAAGAAATATATGAGCAAGTTTCATACCATTCATTAACTCAAATTAGTTGATGAACACCCTTGAGCACTTTCACATACCATTCTTTGTAGTTTGGGAGAAACAGAAGTATTTATTCTGCAGCTCTTTACAAACCTCTCTTGCTTCACAGAAACTATCAACCATTTTTTTCTTTAGAGAAAGAAACAGTTTTAGCAAAACTCTAAAAAATGTTAGTGTGAAAAAGCCCCATTAAGACGCATGCATAATCACACACATGCCTCCACACTATTTAGATTACAGAGTATTTGCATAGTGCTAAAGCATATGATTTATACAAAACTCCCTTTTGCTTGTTTTTTCTGATTTCACAAAAAAAAATAAATATCAAAAATGAGAAAGAAACAGCACAAGATCATAATCTCCTCTCAATTATTCCCCCAAACCTGTATCACATTTCACAATAGGCCCTAACCAGACCAAACAAATCATTAAAGGGCTTTTCTAAGTTTCTGGAAAGAACAGTTTCAGCCCCGTATATATTGTTGAAACACCACGCATCTAAGTTGGACTTCAACATGTACATTCATCTGAGATCAGGTCTTACAAAGGAACTCAGTGTTCACTCTCAGCACCAGTTGCACTCAGACTCATCTACTGAAAGCTTTCCCTATGTCCTAAATAAGGAATATTTATGAAAAACTGATGAGTATCTCAGAGACAGGACAGAATCAGATTTCTTTTTATTATTAGTCTTAGGAATAATTTATTGCTGGTAGAATTCTTTCATTTCCATTATTCAACTTGTTTTCTCAAGATGTAAAAATATTATCACCACAAAATCAGCTACAGTATAATATACATTTTTCTGAATATGTGCATCTTCAACAGATGTAGTAGAGGTTAATAGGATGTACATGTACCTTAAAAAAAAAAAGTTAAAAACAGACTATGCATTGCATTTCTGCCTCATCACTGAAAAGACTCGAACGCAATATGCAGTCAGTCATTTTCATATTGCTGTCAAGGAAATCTGTTCAATATGAGCCAGAGTTCAGTGTACTTTAATTGCCTGCTCTTCACACATTCTTAAAAGATACAATAAGATGCAATAAAATATCCACCAAGTAGATATTTTGCGCTTCTAGCATGGAAAATTAATTCAGAATATTGAGTAATTTCATATTTAAACATATGTAAGTGGAGCTAATGGACAGTGATATGACAAAAAATCTATTATCACTCAAAAGGAATAAAAATAAAGCAGCAATTACCTAACCATCCCAAACCATATACTTGCCTGCAGTAAAACATATATGTTTATTTGCTGTTGATCAATACAAGCAGCGGTAAAGTACTGGAAAGGAATTTAGTATCTCTCTTGATTTTGGGAATACACAGGCAAAAACATCAGTGTCAATTACATTTCACATTTAGGTTAAGATAAATCCCAAACACTGGACATAAGCCCTACCTTCCCATTTCATATTTAATATATTATATATTTATTTATTTTAGTATTTTCTGTTTGGGAAAGAGTTCTTTTTCTTTGGTGTTTTTGCTGTGGTTTTTTTTCTCCNGGTTTTTAAATTGACAGAAAAAACGCACACTGGATAGATAACATTAGAACAGTAATGTAATCAGGACAGATGCAGTCTTATTTTAGATACTTCATTCATAATGAAAATTCATTACTTATCCCCTAGACTGATGACGGGAACTAGAGGAGAAGCCCACATCATCCTTCTGCTGTTGTTAAAATAAACAAGTAACATTACTGTGTTTAAAAGGAACGAAATTAGAGCTCACCGAGATCAACTTAAGACAGCAAGAGTGATTTCCAAAACAGTAAAAACATATTGCTAGTTCTCTTCCTTTCCTCACACACTCCTTCCCCAGTTTTTTCCACTCTATTTTGAAGTAAATGAGTGCATTTCATAAACGAGCTATAACTTCTCTGCAACTTCAAAATTCTGTAATTTCCATGGAGTGAGAGGCAATAGTTAAGCAAAAGAGATAATTCAAGGAGGTAATTAGCAGGAAGGCAACTGCTGTTTGGCATGGTATCATCACCTCTGTCACAAATGAATAAAGAGTTTAAAAAGTTGTGATAACCCTCTCAAGCACATCCGATCAAAGTGCTCACTATGCTGTGCTCTGCCTCGACATCAACTTATTTCTTATCAAACTGATTCCAGAGTTTTGCCATTAGCAAAAGAGAAGCATTCAGATGGTGTAAAACACTTGCAGACTTTCTTGCAGTTGGGATTGATTTTCAAAACGCTGCAGCAAGCCCCTGCCTTTAGCATAATGCAGCAGTCGTCTTTTCAGAAATCATCCTCCTTGCATTTACTAAAAGGTTTATTGGGACATTCATCAGCCTTGACTTTTCTTATGGCCATTAATGAACGAACCAGTCATCGCCTGCTGCTAACAACAGATACTTTATGGATTATTGCTTAATTAATTGTTGAACATAACTTCATGAATCCTTACATTTCAGTTCATATCCTTGTTAATATACAAGGATAATGTAATGTCACACAACCATAAAATGTTAGAGACCAAAATGAGAATCTTAGCAGACATCAATAACGTGAAATACAAAGGTGTATTTGTACATTTGATGTATTTTTTAAAACACATAATTTTAAAAATGCACAGACAGTTTTTAAATTTTCATCAAATATACAAAACCCCCAAATTAATTTTCTT
Organism: Stercorarius parasiticus; assembly: GCA_013396915.1. NCBI lineage: Eukaryota > Metazoa > Chordata > Aves > Charadriiformes > Stercorariidae > Stercorarius > Stercorarius parasiticus. Next base: position 215,075 of record VWZL01004996.1, on the reverse strand, counting down.
AGTATGAAGTTACTATAATGACTAAAGATGGTCTCACATGAAACAGTACTGATGGTATCTTTTCAGTAATACTCTAACTTAACCTATCAGTTATTAAATTTAAAAATTTTAAATATTGTTATTTTGCATTTTATGACTTACTAGACTACTCTGTGCTTTCACATGAATAAAGTGCAAAATTCTTAAAGGCAGAGTAAAAATTTAACTTTTATTTTAGTGGGAGGAAAGTGCGGGGGAGTTAAATTGTATTTGCCTTTTTATTTGTATAAATTGTAAACTTTAATAAATTTCCAATCTCCTTGGAGAAGATGGAATTATGCTGCTCATAGAATAAAAATAAGGGGTCTGTATCTCCCAAGTTTGACTCGAATCTCACAAAAGTTCTTATGTGGAACTAAGTAGTGTACCAGCCCTGCTCTGGCTCTCTGCACAGGCTCCAGTATTGTCAAATTGCCTAGTTCCAGTAGGACATTTTACTTTCAGATGTGCTTAACCTAAAATATCGTATTTTTTTCCATTACTGGTCCACCCTCTTTCCTTCTTGAAGAGCTTATTATAACTATTTATGTAAAAACAATTTATTTCAGTCAGCCCTACATAGAAATAGATCTGTGTACGCATGACACACACTTTTACTGTTGGACTTGGTTTCGTTTTATTGATGCCTCAAGGACTTTTAGCTTTAAGAAGCAGGGAGATGAAATGTCAGATATTTTATTCCTGTAATGTTCCATTTATGTCCGGGTATTCTTGTGTCATTTCATACCAAGTTCTTCTGAGAATTCAAGTCAACACCCAAAGACAGATTCATCAAGCAAGAATTTAAAAATAGATATTATCACAACGCATTGCCTATTAGCTATAAGGATGTCTAATATCAATATGCATAAATAAGCCAGTCTTCGGTATTCTACACAGTAATAGTCAAACACATTAACCAACACATTTTTCAGTCTTTCAGAAATGTGTCACATACTGTCTGCAGCAGCTCCTCCAGCAGCATTGATACAGTAAGTAATCCAGAATACCCATTCAAGAAAAACATGGTAAAAAGAAACCATGGTAATAAGGTGCAGAATAAATTAATTCTTAAAACCTATAAATGCTGATTTTCTTTCAGATACAAAGACACCAAAGTAACTTACAATGCATTCACTGTTTGATTTTATTTTAAAGAAACACTAAATCTGTTTGGGAGAACACTGATACAGAATATGATCCTCCCCCATTGAGAAAGAGCATTTGGCTCAAAAGATGCTCTCCCAAACTTAAAATGTAAGTGAAGATTTAGATGGAAAGGCATTTTTTAAAACTGATTTATAAATCTGTATTCAGAGGACTGGGTGGGGTAAAGCTTATAATGGAAAATTGCAGCAATCTTAACATTAGGAATGTGAAATGTCTGGTCTTAATAAACCAAATTTTCAGGCATCGTGAGTTGTTTGGAAGGACGGTAGCAACTTACAAACAAACCAGCCCCACTAAAATGGCAAACTGAACGTTCCCAGTTCTTCCGACGCTGACTCTGTTGCAATGAGTCACAGATTCATAAAAAAGATACAAAAGATTCCTCCTAAAAGGCAAGAAAGTTCAGGTGAAGGTAAACAAAGGAAAGTAGAGAAGGAAGAAGATAACCATCATATGTGGTTTTGCTCTTTCATACTAAAGGAAGAATGAACTCTCTTTTCTGTAATTATGTGCTATTTTAAAAACGTACCTTTCTACACTTTAAGGTGATTTGCCTGGAGGAACAAATGACTGACAAAGTTCACAGTTCATTATGTAATCACTGTATTAGTAGTTTGAGGGGGGGAAAAAAGTACCTAAGAATCAAGAATAACTCCCAAGGCCCCATTATTCAGCTATGAGGTGTAAAAGCAGAACACTGATTTGCATTTTGAAATTTTGTCCCCTTTAGTCTCAGGGTGTACAACTGTACCAGACCCAGGCACGTATGTGAGACCTGTAAATCCCCCAAGTTTCGCCCAGTCTAACAGAAACCATTCCCTCGCACCCCTTGCCGTCAGCCACCCTCCCACCTCCAGCTCGCAGTGATCTGATGAAATCAGTGAAACCCTGCTAGGATGCGGAAGAAAAGGACTGACATCTGAATAACTAACAATGCGCTGCCTCTCAGGCAGACAGCAGGGAAGTTCCTTCAGCGCTGTTTGATCTGCTTCGCCGGCGTTATTGCAGAAAGCCGGTTTTTCATTAGGTAAGGAAAAAAAACCCAAACCTTAAAGCTGAGATGCAGCCTGCTAAGTGAGATTACAAATGCACCCAAACACAATGATTGAAGAGAAAGTAGATGGTGTAATACAGAAAGGCCTAAGACTTGCAAGTGGAAAAAAGTATAAATGACTATTTTAATTAATTTCCTAATGTAAAACACAGCTGTAGTAATGTTGGCAAATATCACCTGCCTGTTTTAAGTTTGTTAAATGAAATCATGCTCTTTAATTGGGTCTTAATGTACAAAAGTATGTTTTATTTACTTTTTATTACAATATCAGTATTTTAACTTTCAGTTTGCTTGTGCAAAAGCTTTATAAATTACTTGAATCACTTAAATCTGAATACTATAATCTGCAGTTACAATGTACCAGTTTGAGTTTCAACAATTAAATGCCTTTTTTGTGGACTCCCGCTGCTATGTGAACTAGCTGTAGGCTATTAAAATAATGAGTCCGGACTGAGTCATCTGATCTCAGCCTTGGTGCAAAGCCTGAGGAAAAGGATTTAGCCCACAATTCCTAGTCTGTTTACCAGACTAAGACCAGACTGTTGGAAGCATTATCCCCGCGCTCCCTTCCCCCCCACATCAGCCCGACGCCGAATGCACTTTTGGCAGCGGGAAACGCGGTGTCACAGAGCCCTCTGCAGGCGGGCGAAGCGGAGCCGCCTCACCGGCCCGCCTCACCGCCGGCGGCCCGCCTGCCTGCCTCATGGCCCCACCACCGGCCCGCCTCACCGCCACCGGCCCGCCTGCCTCATGGTCCCTCTACCGCCCGCCTCATCGGCCCGCCTCACTGCCACCGGCCGGCCTCACCAGCCCGCCAGCCTCACCGGCCTGCCACCACCCCAGAACATGCCGCCTACTCACTCCCGCATCATTAAGAGTTGCCTTTTGGAAAAGAATCGGGAAAGTACCCGTCATGGGAAGGCGGAAAGTTCGCATCAACAGCATCTGCCATTTCGGGATGCCCCGAAGATCTTGCTTTTTCGAAGCGTGGATTTATGAAGCCAGGAGACGTGAGGAGAGGGGACTTGGTGGCCCAGGAGATCCCTGACAGGCCCCTCACGCCACGGCTCCTAACCACCATCAGCTCACACGCCACAAAAACACCACGGTTGATTTGAACACCCCAAAGATGCTTTAGATAATTTGGCCTCATGCAACTTGAAATGTGAAACTCTGTGTCAGTAACAGCAATGAGGAACAAAACCTAAAATATGCACCATCAGAAACATCACCAGCAGCCCCATCACAAAGGGAACAACAAAAATGTCTGACCTCTCACATCCTCTACATGAGTCCAAAAGCACCAGCATTCACTTTTTATTTTCAATAACACAAAATACGTCTTCTTACAATGTCAGTGTACAAAATACAGACGCACATGGCACATGCACATGGTGCTGCCTAAAGCAATACCTACCTCAGCTCAAACTCCAGCTGGTATCCAGGGACTGCTATATTCTATATTATTTTGAAGTTGGTTTGTGTGCCAAAACATATAATTTATCTACTTCCTTGATCTTTCCTCAGTTTTTGATGCTGTACGAATATGTAAAGGCAAGATAATTAAACTGAGAGCTTTCTCTAACAAATCTCCACAGCTTTTTTGGGTAGATTTTACCATCTTCATTTCCACTTCCCACTCTTCTGGAAAAGAACAGAGCTCTACCTTTTACAATTCTTTTCTTTACACTCCAATTACATTTACATATATTACCAATCCATACTTGCATTTCTGCCTTGCTACACACAAGTGACGCGCGTACTCTATGCATTATTAGTATCATTCCACCACTCCTTTTGACTTAAGGTCCTTTTGATCTCAGCCCTCCGTTTCACACCTCTGCTCCAGTTTAGGTCTTCTGCCCTGATTAAGAATCCATGTCCTGAATTTAAGGAGCCCTATATTGTTGCTTGTACATGCGTTCAGATATATATACACACATGCACACATACAAATACACATGTATACACATATACACTCCATTATATGGATAAGTATGAAATAAAGATACGTATGTATATTAAACATATATGCATATTCTTTTTTCATTTTAATAGCCAAGTAAAATCACTGCTTTGGAGGGCCAAAATAATTAAATAATGAGGTTTAAAAAAATTGTGGCCAAGATAATATGGCTTTTCGAGAGCTCTTACTCAGGCAGTACTTACCTAACAGGGTTCAGCACACAACACAATTGTCAATTTGTGGGATTCCTGATGGTTCTCTAAGGTAAGCCCTGATGAAAGAATTTGTTTTGAGAAGAGGACCACAGCATTTATATAAAGAAGAGAAATGTTCTAACCCCTGTAGTTTTAGATTTTTTTTTTTAACGTGGTTTAAACTCTACAGAAGTTTGCAAATGCATTTTGAGAACATCTTAAAAGCTCACAAACCGGAAAGTAAGAAAAGAGAAACTTAACCATTACTCAAACTTTGAAATACTGTAATAAATTGTGATCAGCTCTGACATGATCTTTGAATTTCTGAGGTTGTCAATAATGAGACACGATACCATGGATGCAAAATACTACACTGCATCCCTTTCTGCTTCTGGAAAGGCTGTCAAAGAGAGCGAACATGGACAGAGAAAATTCAGAAACAGCTTCAAAACACTACTACCCACTATCTCCATTCTTCAGTCAGTGCCTAAGCTGTTATGCCACAGCATCTTCCAACGCATATTCAAATTCCTCTTTTATTTCAGCTACCTGCAAAAAGCTAATCTAATAAAATGCTTTAAATGCAAATTTCTGCTTATCCTATGTAGATCCTAAACTACACCAGCAACCTCTGTGCAAACAGTAGCCATGTTTAATTGCTGACCTGGCCAACTACAGGGACTTGAAACCTCTGGCCCTCTCAGCCAGCACAGTGGTTCCCACAAGCATATGCTTAGTGGTTCCTTGATGGTCTACGAAATTGTATTAAACAGCAGTTCATTAGAAGCCAGAGGGTAAAATTTAGTGAATTATGGTCTGAGAAAATATGAATGTTGATTCTGGTCTGCTGAGCTGCTACACTGGAGAACCACTGGCCTGGTCAAAAGGCACAGAGGCCAGGGTTTGCTCCCGCTTCTTCCCTAAGCATCATATGTGAACCTCCACGAGGTTATTTCACCCCAAACCCTGACCTGGGCCAAGCGGCCCCTCAGCAAGGGGCGGGCGTCCTCTCACTCAGCAAGGTCACATAGAAAGAAACAGAGTTAAAACGAAGACAACAAAATAGCTTCTTGTTGCTTCTTGTCACAGATATTTCCCAAACTTTGCTTTACATATTAACACAGTACTCCCTTTGAAGATGGGAGGACTTTTTTTTTTCCCCCTAATCTTTGGGGTATTGATTTTCAAATTTAATTTCTATTAAACCTCCCCGCTCTGCTTCCCACTCTGCCCACCTTCCAAGTCTGCTTTGGGCATATTCCTACCACAAACTACCCACCAAATACCAAGAGACTGGATAGATACATGTCCTTTTCTTTTTTCCCCAAAACCTATGCCAAGCACCATAAGAGTCATTTTACAGCCTACAGGCCTGGCAAACAACGGATGGACTGCTGTCAATATAAGTCAATAATAGCTACCCCTAATGCTTTTCATTTATTTACCAACATCTACGGTAAAAAACTTATCACTTTGTGTCAGTATAGTGCACTGACACAAAACACTTTGCTTCTTGCAAATCTTTAAGCAAGAGCTTTTAATCTTCAAATTATTTAATCCAAGTCCTCAAAAATTTTTTAGCTGTTTCTAAGGCTGGCTCCTTAAAATGGTGGGGTTTTTTTTCCCATTTCTGTATTTATCAATTAAAAAAATTCTAAAGCCTGTTCTATTAATAGGATGAAGGTAGAGCTCACATCATGGGTCAGAATGGATTTTTAAAACCTATTTTTTATAGAAATGATGAAATACAATGATAATAAATATTTCAGAATTTTTCTTGGAGCTGACTTCCTAGAAAATCTGAAAGACAGTTCTAATCAGTCTTTCACAAGTAGAGGGGGACAAAGAAACACTTCAAAGAAGGAAGAAGGATATTTTGTTTTTTTTTTTTAAGTCCAGCAAATGGAAATGTTGTTCCCTTAATCATTATCTTTTTCCTTCAATGCCAGTGTCATTTTTTTCTGTTCAAACTGATTTTATAAAACAGGTTTTATTCATGGAAGCTGATTTTTACTTGGACTGCCACTTCTTTATAACTCTCAGCATGACTAAACAATACAGGAACAGTAGTTTGCAACAAATCTTACTCAAGAACTTTTAAAGCTACTGGGATTTTTTTCTGGATCACTCGGGTAGATTTGCCCCTTGACGCAGACCCCTTTCTATAAAGGGAAGAATCTGAAATTGCCTTGGTAGTATTTTCCTACGTGAGTTGTATGTGAACGCTCGCATATAATCAGAATACTTAAATTCTTCTCTACCCCCATAATCATGTCTATTGTGCTGCATAATTGAGAGGAAAGAATAACAAAATCCTATATGCGGGGCCCATACCTGTTTTAAAAGGGAAGGCTTATAAAGGTCTGAATTTTTTTAAGGCAAAATATGAATTTAATAAAAATATGAACTTTAATCACAACTATGAAAATAAGAGTAATACAAATTATTAATTTAAATGCAAAAAAATTTCTTATATTGATTTTGGTATTGTCTGAAAGCCCTAGATGTCCCTTGAAAACAAACAGATTCAGTGAATTTTTCAATAGCTGTGGAGTAAGTACTGCAAAGCTGGCAAACACTTGACCCTACTTTGATAATCCTAAATGAGATTTTCAGATTAAACGTATCAGAATAAAGCTAGATGTTGCTGAACATACTCCTGAGATGGAGTGTTCTTTACCCTAGTAGCATCAAGACTAAACAGATGCAGTATTTTCATTTGCTTTTGCTGCAAATATGGTCTACCAAAATGAAAAGTAAAAAAAAAAAAAAAAAAAAAAGTGTATTTGCGGTAAAAACGGTGACACTTAGCAACAAAAATTACCCACACCACACCCCCCAAGTTAACTTCTTTCCTCTTAGGTAATAAACTTCACAGTGATTCAGGCTGATCTATTTTCAGGGGCAACATAGCAGCAACTTGCTGGCGCTGCTCAGCACCATTTTTATCCTCATCCCCCACTGACAGTGGGGTAATTGAAAACACTTGCATGAGGTGCTCAGCAACTTGCAAAATAAAATACAAACGCCAGCAAGCTTCAGCACTGCTCGAATCCTGCACGCAGCGGAATGAAACCATCAGGGTCACCGCAGCACTTGAGTGGGAGCCAAGGTAAGTAGAATAAGATGGGAGTGCCACTGCAGAAGGACTCGATACTGGGGGTGTTCACATTCCTGTCAGCAGCAACTCAACAGCACATAGCAACCTGACGAGACAAGATGCTGCAAAGGTGAATTAACATGTGCAGAACTCAGCAGGAGAGAGAAGTTAGAAGTACTTAAGGTGGGTGTTCCACTTAGAATAGTCCCATGATAACAGAAAAGGAGGGTTGGTTAGAACTCAACTACCAGAAGAGAAGCTCAGTGTTAAGAAATAAACAGGTAAACTGACACGCTCATTCCAAACATGTCCCTTATGGCCCTAAATCATCAAGATTAGTAAGACATTGCCCAATTTTCTAATTAAAAATGACAGTGTGTCAATGTACGCCCGTGAACTCAGTGAGAAAACACTCTAGATCATGATCATTTGACTCTCCCAGTAACTTCCCAACTGGAGGGGAGCATCACCCTTGCTTAGTCCGATCTGACATTGCACAACTGGAGAAGCACTTGAGCACACCACGTGCCTCAACATACTGGACTGTCAACAATGGGAGCTGCGTAACAGCTGGCATGGTTTATGGGGATAAAGTCCCGTTAACATCTCCAGGCTGCTCCCTTATCCTCCCAGGGGTATTACTGGTAACTCTTATGGGCCAGAGCGCAATTTCAACAACACCGATTCTTTCTTCCTTCAGAATACAGGAGAGCACAGGTGATGGGCATTAAGAGAGAATAAAATTTGAATATCTTCAGCATAGCAAAGAAAAAACACACCGCGGTGTCATGATTTAATGGCAGAAACATTAACACAAAAAGCATAAAATTTAAAGCAAACTCACAGAAAATAACCAAAACCCCTGAGCACTAGCCCTCCTGTCCCCCAGCCCACAGGACTGATGTAGGAGTGGAGGAGGGAAGCTACTCAGAGTAATATTGGCAGCGATAAGCAGACGAGAGCTAATGGAAGAAACAGAACAGTTCTATCAGCCATGACATCAGGCTATCAAAACCAATCTGGCCATTATCATATTAAAAATCCATTCAAGAAAACAAAACAAAAATAGAGACGAAAACAGAAGCTCAAGACTCACTTTACCAACGGATTCACGACTGTCATTAGCTGATAACACTCTAAAAAACAATCTACGCAAGCTAAACATTATTATCCATATTAATCAGTTTACTACTGAGAAAACTGCCTCTCTGCCAAAATCTGGTTCTAAACCAGACAGGCATCTGATTTCCTTTCCAAGAGTTGATGCAGTGGTTGACTTGTCTTCTTAAGCCTTTGGCTATCACAGCAAGTTAGAAATTGGAAAATAACTCTTCATAATTTTTACCCATTAAAAAAGAAGTCTTCTCCAGGATACGCAAACAGCACAACAGCCACAGAACAAGTCTGAAATATTATTTTAGATGAGCATCTTAAAAAGCTCTTAACTTTTCAAAGAATAACTTAATGATCCATTCACTGTGGATTATATACATACATAAAGGCCCTTACATTTAAATAAGCAGAGGGATAACATTGTCTAATGGATGGGCGTTAGAAACATTCTGACTTCAAATTAAAAAACCCAACAGCTAGTTAACAGTAAGGAAAACTTACCAAATGAAACAAAGTTTGTCATTTGGCTTCAAATCAGTATTGGATGTTTTTATAAAATGTATGCTCTACTTCCAATCACAAGTTACAGAGTTTGGGCTATACTCGTTTAGGCCACAAAAGAGTACAACTCCTTTCCAGAAGTGGTGAGGGAACTTCCTTGCTTGTGTTACGTCTGAAGTAAAGCCAGGTAACCGTAAGGGTCCACCCTGTACTATCAAAAGCTGTGTAAACTTTGATACAGAGAATTGGTCAGGGGTCTGTTCACAGCTTTTAATTGCGAGTACCTCTGTGGAGCCATCTGAGAGAGTACTCCTTCATGAGACAAGCAAGAAACCACTGTTGTGTGTTGGGAAGAACCTCCTTCTGATGTTAGCTACCAAGATCAAGTTAACCTTTCCAAGTCCCCACCAACTCGTCTCCATGCAATACACATAAACCTCCTAAACTACCTCTCCATTCCAGCGTACTTCACTCACCTAGCTGGTTTACTCCACTTCACTGATACTGCCCTTGATGCAGACAGAAGGGCTTAATTTGGCTAGTCTCAACTATCTCCTTGAGAAGCATCTCTCTCCTCCACTGATTATGTAGGGAGGCAGTTCAGCCTTCCCTGGGGAGTCTAATCCCTAATTTCTGTGAACACCTTCTCAATGTCAACTACCAGATACTGATCAAGAAGATACCACCGACCAGATCAGCAATCTTTCATATCACAGTTCATTTTACCCTCAATNTCCCCCCCCCCCCCATTTTTTATTAAAAAACTCTGAAGCAATTTGCCAGGGAAATTACACAGAAGAGGTAAGGTAGGAAAGAGAAATCTGAACATCCCAAATAATTTTTCAGGTGAAGCATGCATAAGACAAACAGTAGCTGTTACCACTCCTAAGAGCCACCACTCTTTAGAGTTGGTCTCTAAACTACATGTTTCTTGAATACAGCTTATCTCATGAAACCACAAGTAAAAGCTACCTTCCCACTATCAGATACTTAGGAAAAAGTACTTGTATAACTGCAAAAGACGAGGGCACGTGTTTGCACTTTCGGCAAATTTCAGGGAGCTTCCTCTAGCACAGAAGACATACAGAAAGAGTTTTCATTCCAAAATGCTAAATTACAGACCATAAAAGATGTATAACATCGATATTACAGTTGTCATCATAAGAACTTAATTTAACAGGTAAACAAAAGAGATGTTTTGTTGTACAAAACCTTGCCTTTTAAGAAACATGAAGAATAGTTGGTCCTGTAGTGGTTTTGTTTCACTTCCATTTTTTTTAATTGAAAACTTGGCGATAATCAAGACAGTCAGTATGAAGAATCATAAAGATTTAGCTCTCTACATGGCTTATTTATTTCCACTTCGGAATAAAGTGCTTTCAAATATTCTGGCTATTTCACCACTGTTATGCTTGGTTTTGCAATTCTTAGTCAAGGAAACGAACATCACTAAGAAACTAGTAACTACATGTGGGAATAAACAGCTGAATCAGAACGTACTTTTCCCATTCCTCTATCATCATCATCATCCAGGAACTGACGAAAGAGCGCACAACTGGTTTCTCTGGTGGGATAATCATCACCTCTGGGTTCATAAGATACTATCTCACTGTCTTCTTTAAAAATAAAAAAACATTAAATAATTAAAAACAGGACATGTAGGACTCTAATGAGAGAAGGGTGCGGGGGTAAAAAAGGACTAGTTTGAAATTTTGTTATAAAGGTTAAGCTGAATCTGGGAGATTCTGAGCTTCTCCTCACATACACCAGTGAAAGAGGGGCACACCTCAGAGTGAGAGAGATACCAGTTCACAGAAAGAAGCAACTGACTTCATGTTCGCTGGAGGAACCTAGTTTCTGTTTTCCTTACAGGCAAAACTGCAATACAAGAAAGCATCTACATCTCTCTTTCCTACCTGTTGAACCCAACTGGGGAATGCTCTCCAACTGTGCTGTAGCAACACAGCAGTGGAAGGCGACAGCACATGAAAACAAGCAACCCCAACCAACCTCTGTGGATGACTTGCCCACTATTTAATTAATTTTTTTCAGTTATAACCCATTCAGTTGAGTTTTTGGGTGTGGCTGCTACCAGAACATACACACCTGTGTACGCTTGTATTGCCTTCATAAAACCAGATGCATTTTCCTCATTTATTTATACAGTTCTATGTTTTCTCTGGCTCCTCAGTAGAGTACTTCTTATGTAGAAACCCACTGCTGTTCAGTTCTAAAAGCCAAGAAGACAAAGTCTACACCAAACAACTCACCACCTTCAATGGCAACAAACTTACTGCCCAAATAACAAGCTCATTCCGGAAATTCCATGGCCTTTGAATCATGACTTGCATTGTACAGTTTCTGCAGTGCTTAAAATCATGCATTTTAGTGCAAGGTCATAACAGAAACTGAAAAGAATAATTTGATTTCTCTTCCTATTGTTAATGGGATTATTTATATATTTTAACAGTTAAAAAGCTTTTCTTCAGGTCTTTCCCAGGTTTAAGGCTATCTGTTTTCACTTAGGGAACAGTCTTCTGCCAGTATTTTTTGGTACATTTGCAACTGCTGAACAATGAAGTGAAAATATAATTGCTAACGTGGCTTAAGTCTAGAATAAACACACAATTAATAATATTTTATTTAGGTTTAGCTATATTTTTCTTAACTTTTCTAGAAATCTTGACTCATGGCATATTAATGAATTTTATTAGATTTAACAAGTTGTAGAAGATGTCTTTTATCAACCTAATTCCAACTTCATTGCTGACAATCCTTTGCAATTCACACTCTAATGAGAAATAAAACATAATTCTAACAGGGGCTGCTCTTAGTACATTTTACCCTAATCCACTACAACAGATTTTATTTGGCTCTTAAGTATTGAGCTTTCCATCTAGAACCCCTCTGCTATTAACACGCAAAAGACCACACTAACAACAGATTTCTGTAAAGAATGCAAGGGGACCTCTTGTTCCCCTCTTACCCTTTCAGGACTTGATTATTCTCACATGTTATAAATTGCATCTGGAACTAGGCAACAGTATATCCATTTTCAGGTCCAACGTTCCTTCTCCACTTGTTCGTGTAGTCCTGCACTTAACCCAAAAGTATGGCAGGGCTCTCACCATTGCCCAGACAATTGAGCTGGCTAAACCAAACTGATTTAAAAAGAAAACAAAAATATTTATCTTTAAAGATTTCCAGGTTACTTCTAGGGAAAATAAGGAGAAGCAGCTTTACAGGACAAGTTATACATTCCTCATGTAAACTCCCTCAGCCAGTGGATATGTGGAAGCAACACAGAAAAGGTAAGAGCATAGCCTGAGGCTGTCTCTGTCCTCCTCATTTTCATCTCTCAAGAGCATCTCATAACCACGTAATGACCCCTCAAGCTCTCAGACAGTCTAAGTAGCCTTTATGCAGTTTCAGGAGTAAATCTGAAAAACAACAGATGAAATCAAGCTACTTTTATGAGCTGTGTTCGTTTTATTGTTTTTTTTTCATTCTTCAGCATCTTTATTATCGGCCAATTCACCAAGATAACTGGCATTCTGCTTTACAAATGAGATGAGATGAACACTTACAGAAGTCACTCAAGAAGAGCTGAAAACAGGGCCTAGGTTTCTGCACCCAGTCTTAACATTTTTCCATGTTGTCTTTCAGAAAGAAAATTGCAAAATTACATGCCCTTGTAAGCTATTCTCACACTGTAAATCTGTCTTTTCATAAAGTTAAATGTGGAAATTTAGGATTTTACTGATGTCTCCCATCTGGCAGACCTGCTATTTTTTCATAATGAAGCAGCCAAAACTAATGAAATTTTTAACAATGTCAAGTCCCTAACTCAGTCCTTGCAGATGCAGTGTCACTGTAATGTGGGGCTGTTCTCTTGGAAAGCATCAGGTCGCAAGAAATCTCTCCCAGGTGAGGGTAACGTCCAGTATCTGATGGCTGTCACACCTGTGTGTTATAGGAGTGGTGTGTTATAGGAGTGGAAGACAGACATCTGTACCATGACCAGGCATCTCGGATGGGTGTGGAAATATAGAATGAGTAACACTAACTGTGTTCTGCTACTATCTTGTTTCACCGTGATTTTGTACTTTGGGTAGTGACATTAAAAACCACAGACACTGAAAACACTTCTCCATGATGTGTTCAGGATCCCAAATATGATGAAGCTCAGTCTGCTTGCCTGCATGTCAAAGCTAATGCTGAATTTAATATGTTTATCTTTTCCGAAAAGTCAGCCTCATTGTCAAGTATGCCTTGGATCCCGGTAAGAGAGAACATCTGCAGATATTACTTATTTTTCCTGGACATCACCTATTTCAAACTAGCTCATCTCAGTAAAAACTAAAAGAAGTCTCTGTCTAATGCCTGCTGGTAAGCCTATATGGATGTTCCAAGTGTCTTTTATCCAGCTCCCACACACCCCTCGGAACTGTGGTTTACGTGAGGCGTTCAGCTCCCAGGGCAAGGAATGTCTTTTAATATAGGCTTGTACCCTGAAGTGCAACGGTCCTAAATCTTAAAGGAGTGCTCTAATGGAAACCAGTAAAAAAAAAAAGAAAAAAGTAAAAAGGGGGCGGGGGAAGGCCCAGTATTATGTTATCAACATTAAGTGTCAGAAGTCAACGACACTATAATTACTGAACAATTATTTAAAAATAAGTAATTCCAGTGACAAAACATATTATTTTAATGGTTCTGAGAAGTCCTTAAAAACATCGTTGCTGATTATCGCTCTTTGCCACACCTTCCCAGACCCAGCCTCTGACTCTCCTGCTGTCCCTATGGAGGTGATGGTTTTGCAATCCCCCTACCTGGCATAATTCCCTGCTGCTGTCAGGCAAGGCGGATGGTTCCACCTTTCTTTCCACACCAACCTGCCTGTTCTCACCACTGTCTCTTCCCAGCAGAAGTGTTTGTGCGCTTGTGGGCAAGCTGGAACGTGGACCTGGTCCAAGTGAAAGCTAACCCAACCAAAACCACGTCAGATGCACAAAGACAGCACACAAAGGGAACAGGCAGCCTGAGCAGGCAGGGGCAATCATCCCTTTCTGCAGCAGCACTGACTTATGCCAAACGAAAGTGATGACAACTTTAGACTGACTTGCCTCATCACGGACTCCCTCCAAATATTCCTCAAATAAATTTTTTTGCACGACAAGTCTTTCCATTGCCTGTTCCCATATACTAATCCAGACATTGGGCTGGACGTACACCATGGGAGCGATTTCTGAGGTACGCTGGAGAAAAGGAAAGGACTTCAACTGTGCAAAAACCTAACAGCTATTTGTCACCACGTCATTCCCCAATTGTGAGTCCACTACCCATCCAGCTTAAATTAAAAAGTTATGTAAAGAACAGAACTAATGAAGCTGGATTTCCTAAGGACATGCAAACCACTTCCTTCAACTTCCTACTGCAATAAACACCAGCTCCTTCTGTGTCTTTTGCAATTCTCTCCTCTTGTCTTCATTTTCCTTTGTGACCCATTTCCCTCCACATTTAGGCCCAGATCTCCTTTCACAGTGTTTATAGCTGTTTCAACCACAACTGGAACCACAGACAAATCTCTAAACGTTCACTGTCTCCTACTGACTTTCAATGCTACAATGTTCTCTGAAAATGAGGCCCATGCAAAGGCATCTACAGTTGGGTCCTTCAAACTGCTAGTCACTTGGAAATCCTCATGTAAACTCTCGACTCTTGGTATTGAGCCCACAACTCCCACCCATCTCAGCCAGTACCCCTGGGAAACCTTCTGAGGATGGGCTGGGGTTTGCACTTAAGCCAAGACCTTGGCTCTAATCCCGGCTGCATGTAGCAAACAGTGCAGATACAGCAGGAGGCAACTTCCAACATGCGGCATGGAGGGCCAAGTTTAAATGTGTGCAACTTTCACATGCAGAACTCGAGTGTGACCCACCTATAAGACACAGATAAGGTGCTCAAGACATACCGCGCCTGAATCCTCTACCATGTACTGCCTCTATGATGAAGCAAAATCAAATGGTCTATGCAGGACAGAAAAGTCCAGCTGGAATCTTTCATTGAAGAAGCTGACCTTGCGTGGCCTTGAAGCCAAGCAGGTATGTAGGATGACCGAGCACCTACTGCCCCTCTAGCAGGGCACGTGTGCTGCTCCTCAGAAACCTGCAGTTTACAGGTTGCGAATTTGGAGACACCAGGGCACATAGAGAAGGCTGTGGCTTAGCCACGCTGTACCACACACCACATCTACATATCGTCATGGAGGATGCTGTCCTTTTCTCTGCCTTGTTAAGGTTCTCAGGTGCTTCTGAAGTGATATTAAATAACTAAATGTGGTAACTAACTTCTGGTTAGATAACAAAGTAATAAAAAACCCCCAACTTTTCTACCAATTTGTTATTTAAAAAGATGCTTCCAGGGTAAAAAAAACAAAAACAAAACCAAAACAAAACCCAAAACAATTTAAAAATCACTGTTACGTTTTAATACGTACTATCTTAACATGCAATTTCAAGGGCAAAATTTTTAATGGAGCATTTAAGATGCTTTCCTAAGAAGTCTGGGGCTTTGACATTAAATTTATGACCAGTCATTGCATGACAATTGTAATTAATATGCTAGGTGATTTTCTGACTTGCTCTTCCAAGAGACATTATTATTTGTAGTCTGTCGGTGTAACACATAAATTATGAGCCATGTTCACCTGTAATAGACTGAAACGAAACTTCAAAATTGACATTTATGAAGAAAAATGAAAAAGTCCTTTCCACCATGAGAATGGGCATAGCGCACAGTCTGCAGTAGACTCAGAACAGAAGAAAGTTTAAGTTACGTATTTTGAAATACCTGCCTGCCAAAAACAATTACATGCTTAAAAATAGATCACTCTTTAGTCACAAGATCTCATAAACTGGGCAATGTCATGCACCATCAAGGAGTTTTACACACACCATAATTTTTTCTTGCATACTGAACATTAGTATGCGGTCATTTTTCAAGACAGTCATGCATACTAGTGCAACAAGAAAGATCTCTTAAAGGAATGAAAATAATTACCTCCCTGAAACATAGAGCATGAACTATTCATAAGAAAATCCTCATACTTATAAAAGGTTTAGTCTTTTTCTAAAAACAAAATAATAATATATAATTCAACCTAATCTTGTCTTTCCATTAGATATGCTGAAGTTCAATTTTTAAATCTTGTATAACATGAAATTTCGAACCAAAATGAATCAAAACAAAACCAGAAGCTATTTAAACCAGACACACACCAACCATCCATGTACCTTGATGATCTAGATAAGAAAAGCATTGTGTGGAAGAACATGCCCAAACATTCACTAGATATTAATTTGTAAATTTGAAACAGCCAAACATTCTTTCAAAGCTGTTGACCATTATGCCTACAGAAAAACATGCACATGCTAGGTAAATTCATTTAGAAAGCCTAAGCCTTCATGGGCTTTTACTCAATAATGGAAGTAATTGGAGAATATGCAATATGTACATTGCCAGGTAAAAAGCAAAGAACTTTTATTAAGGAAAAAAAAAAAAGAAAAAAGGCATGAAAACAAACAAAAAACCCCCCACAAATGAAAAGCCTGAAGTAAGCACCATGAATCTGTATTACTGGAAAAGTGCAGGTATGCTAAGCATCTCCATATTCCACTAACTTCAAGTGGGAATCTAGAGGAAGCAACTGCAGCTCCGAGGTTACCTCTGCAGCGCGCCCACATTAGTGCAGGAAATGCTCTGGACTCCAGGTGTCCTGAGCCCTAACACACACGCTGGAATGGCAGATGAGAGAAGCAGAAGCAACTAAGCTAAGCATATATTATCACGTCATAGGGAAAGGCACCCTTTAAAGCAAAGAGTGCATCCTGGTTTTCCACCCTAATGGGCTCAGCAGGTGAGCCGTGTGGATCAGCAGGAGTTGTGGTCTTGAGCTAAAGTGTAGATTTACTTAGTCACTATGTGCATCCTTAGGTGTAATATAATCGTGTGATATTTTAAATTTCTGAGAAAAAAATCCTTAACATGGATCAGAGAAAACCTACAGTTTTAGACACACCTAGGCAATTCAGAACACCTTCAACTTGTACAAGTACTCAAAAGCCGATAGCTTAAAAAAGCTTAAACCACAAACGTAAACTGAGAAGATCAAAGTGAAAACTAAACCAAATTTTATCCTTTTCCATACTTAAGCCTAAAATAAGTGCAAACACCAAAGCTTATCTTTAAGTTTTGTGCCAATCTTTTGGTTTGCTCCCATAAGAAAACCTAACTTTAATACTTCCAAGTTTTAAACTGATCGGAACATTTTGACAATTTTAGTTTGGAAAATATGAGGCACATACACAATTCCAGGGAATAACCCTGCAGGACTGTTTTCGTTATGCAACCAACTTTGCCTCTGTCATTTATGTCAGAGTTTGGAGTGAGGGAGTCTGGTTTAAGATTATCTGTCACAGCTATCCCTCCCTCGGTCCTCATGTGCAACCCACAGAACATAGGTAAAAAGCAAAAATATCCACCTTGACGGGAGTTGTGGGCTAACTGCAGACTGAACCAACAGCATCTCTCCTCTTAATTCTTGTATTGTTCTTTGCTAGCCCACAATCTTGGGGTTACATTAGTTGCCCAGGTTGTAGAGACTAAAGGAGGAGCGATAAAACCCTTAAAGTTACGGATGCCAAAAGAATTACTGTAAATACAGGGGCAGTAAAAGTCTAACCGAATGGTCTCAGATTAACAAATATGTCTGCAGCTTACTACTACTGATAGCACTATTAGTACTGTAACTATATAATTATTTTTCCCTGGTTTTAAAAGGTTTAGTCTTTGAATTAGTACAGTCAATGCACTCAGCCTACAAAAACATGTCTGTCCAGATTGAGGATATTTTTTTGCACACTTGTGGACAAGATGTTGGCTTCATTTTACAACCAACATCTTGTCCACATCAGGGGAGCGTTCTCACACAGACATGCATACCATGTGGGCTACCTGCTGAGTTTTGGCAAGCTTGGCAGGCTCCAGAACATAAAGGGTAGGCAGTTGTAGTGGAAAAAAACCTTCATGGGAATTTTTTTATGTTGTGAAAAAAGAAAAAGGAAAAAAAAAAAACAAACTGTTTCCCAATGAACCACACTGTGAGCTGGCATAAGGAAGATAAGGGCAGGAAATTGGATGTAAAACTTGTGCATAGGTCCTTTAACAGAGGAGGCACTCTGCAAGTTGCCAATGTGACATACACATTTCTTTTCTAAAATTCAGCCACTTTTTTTCTTTTTAATTAGCCATATGGAAAGTTGAAAGACTTGTGAACTTACAGCATCAATCCCACATGTTGAGCTTAATTTCTGAGAGGTTTTACTCAATCTTGTGTCTTTAATTTATTTTTATACTCACATTTATACACCGTTAGACAAAATAACACACGTAGAACAAGATATGCCTTATGCTATGACCATAGTTCAGTATTACTTAGTTCTTACATAGAGGTGCTAAAGTGTTTCAAATTAGGAAATGAAATGCACCCTACAAGTGGTTACATTTTAGTGTTCCACCTTGGTAAATTTTACAAATACTGGTGTAGCCAACTATTTTTAGTTTCCTAGTATGATCTAGAAAGCAAAGCAGAATAAAAATTATTGAAGCTGTAAAACCAGCAACAGCCAAAAGCAAAAAATGCAACAGCACCACCTAAGGTCCATCTAAAACAGTGCAAAAAGTCATCCAAGGTGTTACAGATTCCTCATTCGTATTTATACAGCTGTAACATGCATTATAAAATCGTAGCACAGTATTTCTTCATGGCTTCAGTGTTGGCTAACCAAATCCTGATACATATTTATTCACATTTAGATTTCCATACAGCTCACAGTACTGTATGAATCAAAGGGCGTGGGTTCAACTGGTAAATACATTTATACTCCTGATTTTTCCACTCTGAAATTAAGTTATATTGTATTTCAAATACATCACGGGCAAGGGAATTTTTTAAAGCATTTTAAACTGTTGTGACAAATTATCTAGCCTAATCACTGCTGGTGAAGTTTCAGAGCACACAAGTGGCCCCAGACACAGAATTTCTATTTTCTAAAGTAACTAAGGTATCAAAGTCACTACAACTCTTAAAGTGAACAACTTTCTTCCATGTTCCAGCCTCAGTAGATCCATGAACGTATTTATAACCATTTGTTCTGCTAGCTATATGATTCTCTACTTCTCCCTAAGCTGTTCTATCCTAGCCCTGGTTAACCTCTAAAGGAAGTCTAACCTTCTCTCACGCAACACTTTATTCCCTTCACTCTACCTCGCTGTCCTACACCCCACCCCAAATAAGTCACAATGCTCACTGCAACAGCAGTGATCTCACCTTACTTCCACTGGAAATAACTCTTCCAACACATCACATTTGGTCTTTTATGACTTGCACATTTACATCAATCGCTATATTGTGGGATGACTGAATAGTGTTCGGTAAGATGATAAAAGTCTGTTCCTAGTGAGGAACACAAGCATGCTCAAGTTACTTTTTATTTCATTCTCCTATTTTTTATAAGGAATTAATTTGTCATAACATGTGGTGTCATGTAAGTTTAAGACTTCTTTAATTAATCAGTGCGAGACCACTACAGAAGACAGACAAATGTTATCTCTTCCTCTGACCTTTTTCTTTCCTTGTTTGTAAATTAACACAACATTACCAAAACCAAGCAACCTTTCTCACAAACATGCATGTAAATGATGTAACCGGTTTCAGAGAGTTCTGCTAATGTAAGAGTTCTATTATAAATAGATAATCATTATGAAAAGAAAGGTTAATACTACATCTTCTGCCAATATTGCTACAGGAGAGGTTATGTGTGTCGCTCAGCTTGTCAGCTGCAAAACCTCATATCGTCAAAACCAGCTCCTGCAGAGAAGATGGCTGTATGCAGAAAGCGAAGTCACCGAGGGCATTTGTCCGCACCACTGCCAAGGTAGGTATACTTAATGCACCGCCACACAAGTTATGGGCCACTCGGAGCAGATGACAGGTCTAGGAGCTATGTGGAGAGAAAGCTCTTTAAAGAAATGCCCAAGAGACAGACATTTATATCAAGCAAGTCTGATCTGGTATGCTCTCTTCATTGCCCAGGCACTCAGCACTCCTCTCTGCCTGCCACCCTTTATTTATCCTTACCTGACAGGCATGCACCTAGGAAACAGCAGCCCAGAGGTTCTGCAGGGTGCAGAGCTGCCAGGCTTCCAGGGAGTGGCCTCCCTTCTTTTACCTATTTTATTTCAGGCACAACTCCAGCCACTGTCCCTTGTACTTAAACTATGAAAGAACTATTTGAAACCAAATTCCTAAATAATGCCCTCTGAGCAGATGTGATTCCCAACCCACCTCCAAACAGAGCTCTTCCACTGTGCAAAATTTAAGCTCACACCTTCCTAGAATTTCTGTACTGTATTAACACAGATACGTCAATAATGTTAATTTGAAAACTCTACCCAAGACTTGGGCAGGGTAGACTGTTGGGTCCACAAAAACTGTGTCTTAGGTTAGTGGTCCTCAGCACTCATTGCCCCATGGCAACAGTAGCAAACTATTTATATGCTGCGGTCAACATAGTGCTCTGCTCTCGCTGTTGGCCGCAATTGTAGCTTTAATATCCTGTGGCCCAGGCATAAGAGTCTCACACACAGGGTGTTGTTCCCACAAGCAAAAGGCTGAATGCTATAATGATACACACTTCTGCTCCTTGTTACTGAAGTCGGGTAGCAGGTCACTTCATTATCTAGAAAATAATCAATAATATGTCTTCCTGTCAGTCATACAAATAACACAACAGGGTTAATTTGTTCACTGGTTACAATCAGACATTTCAAAAGATTAAAGAATAAAGCTTTCTACAGGTATAGCGGAAGAGTCAGCGGCACAGAAATTTTATTTCAAGTGCCTGCCACAAGAGAGACCTGCATGACAAAAGAGAGATTCTAGTTTATTCTCCACAAACAAGATATTTCATTATTGATGTATCTACCAAAAATTCACCATTTTCATGACTTCAAGGGGAAACATTTTCTAACTATGCCTTAGAGTCAATATTGAGGAATTTTGCAATTCATGATCCAAAAGCACAGTAACACAAACACCTTCCTCTCTCCTAAGACAAAGGCAGAGCATCTCTTGAGAAAACAGTCACACACAGCCCTTTAAAAGACAATCTATGCTCAAAGGTTATTAAAGGCTGTTAATAATTGAAAATTATCTATTTACTTCCTGGAATTTAAATAATACTTCAACATATTTTACATTTCCTACAGCTACCCTTAAAATGTATATATTCCTAACATTTTGTAACATATTACTTTTTAAAGTATCATTCATCCACGCTTCATTCTCTCCATTTTACCTGCGGGAATTTCACAGTAATTAGCGCTCTCTTTAAGCAGATGATTACTAGAGTCCTATTATAAAAAAGGACCACAAACTCTTTCCAAAACCAAAACAATGAGTTAACCACAAATGCTGCCAACAGAAAAGTGGAAACATCAGCCACTGTACGTGAAATATTCAATGCCACAAAGCAAATCATAAAGGACTTTAAAATGCAAGGCTGCTAATCTCAAAACACATTTTTTCAGCCGAGCAGAGTTGACAATATAAAGTTGTAGACATTCAGTAATAACAAACTACTTATTTAAAGCCTTCTTACAGAGACAAATAGCAATTTAAGATCTTACAGATGAAAAGGAAAATAAAATAACAAATAGAATACATCATCTAAACATGGCTGCTAAAACTGCTTTTTACTGCTAAATAGATATGAGATGCCTAATTGGGAAACCGTATTTTATAGGTAGCTACTGCATTTCAACATCTCTTGAAATTTCTTTTTGAATACAACATATATCTATTAACTATTCATTTTTGCACTAGCTTTTTTCAAGAAAACACACTACGTTTATAAATGCTATGTTCTCACTTGATTCTGTATCCTTAGGAAGCTATAGGTGAGTATGGAAGTGCTGAATTCTTAACATAGTTGTTTGTAAATGGCTTTCAAGAACATTTTTCAAAGTTGCGTATTTTAATAAATAGGTTTCTTTAATTAAATGGAAGTGCCATAAACTGTCCATGTGTGAATCAAAAACAAAAGCTGTGTTAAATTAAAAGTGCAGAATCTTACTAATGCTAACAAATTAGGTCTGCCTTCAGGATACGGTATTTCTCTCTTTAACGTGTCAAATTATTATGGTGGTGATAGGAATGGAACAGTCATGCTAAATCAGCTTTTCAAAATTAGTATTTCTTTGCAATCAATTAGGAATGAAATTTAAAATTTAAACAGATACTGAGTACAGACACCCCTGCACAACATTATCTTCTTTCATAAATAAGCTCATTTTAGAGACATGATCTCTTTGCCAATATTACATGAAATTAGCATGGTAAATATTAAAATAAAATGTTTTTTAAGTACTACTTGGCCTAATTTTTTTGCAAGGCCGCACTTAATCTTTATTCTTCCATAATCAGTATTTATTGTGTGACCCTGACAGCTTGCTACTGCTGTGATAAATTATCTGACTCAAGTCAGATTAAAAATGCAACCCTGAATCCTAATTATGTCGGCAGATCCGCTTAGTAATAGCATTTCTTGTCAATTCTGGAATCACAGCATGGGTGTCAATTGTAACAAACGCCCAGGCCCCTCTCTGAAGCAGGCTCCCCAGAACGCTTTCTTATCTGCCATATGTAAATCTCAGATGCTCTGTACCCTTAGTGACCTTTTATTAGCAAACTGACAAAATGATAAAGCTAGTCATGGCAAAACTCCCGCTACCAGACAATTATCCACTACACTTCCAGTCCATGGGAGATCAACAAGACATTGTTAATTGTGATGCATTTTATTGCCTTCCCCTACTAATGGACCCTACAGGTCATCCAAACCAGTAGGGTTAGGCGTTTATTTCACATCAGAAGGGGACACCAATGTAATTGTGACCCACAAGAGGAGAGCTTCCACCCTTTGTTTTTCCTCTTCAGTATAATGCCCAACATTTGTTTTTAAAGACACTGATGAAACAATTTACTTTTTTTAATATATACATATAAATGTAGGTGTTGGCAAAGAATGATCTGCTTCAAGAATTTACAAACTGAGATACTCTCCACAGAAGAGCATCAATCAGAACAAAACACCCAGAACTCCCTCCCATTGTCTCACCATACCGTAAACCTTAATCAGAACTGAAATCTTTCAGGTGAGAACTGGATTCAGACTCCAGGACATCCATTCTTGGCAACTTATTGAGGCAAACAGAAAGAACGCAGGCAAGTACCAGAAACAGGAAAACCAACAACCCTTTCACCCGCAAAATTTATCTAATAGGATGAGGATTCTGCAAAATGCTTCTGCCTGTGCATACAGGCACTTTGTAGATAAACACTGCTCAGTCTCCAGAACCATCCTGCAAACTCACATCTTGCAGTGCCTCCATTAAAATGTTACACACATAAGGCTAACAAGTAAGAGAGGGAAAAACAAGTTGAACCTTCCTACTCCCTCAGAGCGTTCCAGGGACCCCTACAGCAGAATATCATCCAAGAAGTTTACAACACACCCCCAGATGTTCCACTAGAGATTTAAAATTGGAAAAGTCTGCTCTGATTTTGGCCCTAGTCACTCCATTCCAGCTACCTTCTGGCTGGCTGCAGTTGATAAAAGCATCAGGCTCTGCAGGATGCAGAATCAGTCAAAGCCCTGTCATTTAAGAAGCTAATGCATACTTGCTTTGTAATACAATTTATTTCTGAAAGCACAACTTGGCCACTAAAATTACTTAAGATTTTCTCAGTTGCACGCAAGGAGATATTTGGAGAGTGCACACTGAGCTACAACTCCTACAGTCCTCTTACCAAGGATATGGCTATTTAAACAGTACAAGAAAGAACTAAACTATGATGATGATGTGTTGTGTTTTGGGAAGATTTCTTATGTGACTCTGACAACTGGCACTCTCATGTCATCAGTGCCTGCAAAATAGGTGTATGCACCATGGAGAAGAGAAAAATAAGAACAGGAAAAATGTTTCAGTTCAATCAATTCCCAATATGCATTTGCTATTCTGAAGTGGAGAAAATTCACATCGTCTTGAAGAAAGACTGATTACTTCTTTGGACTGATTTCAAAGTGAGCAAGAAAGAGGTAAACTATGATGTATTTTCTTACCATAAACAGAAGCAAGCAAGAGAAAAAGAAAGCTTACAGAGCAGACAGGAAACCTATGAAGCACATGAGAAAAAAACATAGCCAAAAGGTGGACACCGAAGACTTCAACCGAGATGTGGGCTTAAGTAAAAACCCTGACATACAAAAAAAAAGCCTTTAGCTACATTTTTGTCCACAGCCATATTTGTGATTAGTCACTGTGTCCAAGGTAGTTCTCATTAGTGCAACCGTGGTCTCTGTCTGGGTTGTTCTTTCATTGTTCAGTTTTGCACCTACATAACACTTACAATACTGCAGGATTAAAGACCATGACAGACTGACAACCAATATCCATACTCATGAAGCAAAACTAAAATACCGCCCAGTCTTGCATACTATTTTATAGGTTAAGTTCTCTGCTCAGTTAAATGATTCCAAATGCTGAGAAATGAGTCTATCTCATTGTATATGAAAAACTTGTGAAGATTGTGTCAGTTTATAAATCAAGCAGATGGAACAGATTCAAATGTCTATATCAAGTTGCATAACATTCTTCCAATAAGATACCCTCTGAAACAGTCCCACAGCAGAGAGGAATATTTGGTTCAGACGCGATGGTTCTCTGAAGTGAAGCAAGGGGATTGCAATCCCAGCTGCAAATGGAATGAAATAACTCCAAAAACTTTGAAAAAAACATAAAATGCTTTGAAAGAAGATATTTCAGCACGGCATTATTTCTTCTTTCATAAGCGAGTTCAGTCTAACGACCTGATCTTTGTGCCAATAGTATGTCAAATTAGTACAGCAAATATCGAAATCAAGTGTTTCACAAGTTCTACATGGCCTGATTTTCTTTCAGGCTGCACTTAACCTTTAGCAGTCATCCTTTAAAACTACTCTTTGTTTCCCCATAAAAGAAAGTGTTCTTGATTGCTCTTTAATGGTTGTCTAATTGCCTCCTTTGCTAAACTACTAGCTGTTTGCTGTACGTTAGAGGTATGCAAGCACAACCATCACACTTGAAACAGATGAAGCTGAATACAGACTGGAAGATTCATACCATTTTGCCTTCTGACTTAAAAAAACAGAATTTCTTTCTGTTCTTTGGAAGCTGAACTAGTTACTGTGGTAATACTATAGAACTTCCATATACTCCAGTATAGCTGACCCAAGTAGATAGTATAAAACCATTCAGTATGAAAGAAATACCGAAGTCACATAACTAGGTATCTTTCACACTCTTCTTGAAAGTGTATCGATCTGAAGTTTAGTATCACAGACCAGACTAAACATACTAAGGTGTTCCCTCTCCTCTTCTGCTTACACACATTCAAAAGGAATAATGAAAACACTCCCGATTCACATCCACACACAGCGAGGAGCATAATTTGTGCAGCAAACTAGCTGCATCAATTAAAATACTTCTACTGCAGGCTACACCCAAGTCAGGTTTCAATTTGTACTCCTTAAATATGAGATTACTGTAACCACGTTTGGCATCCAGAAGTGCAGATCTGTCCAGAAAATACCATGCTGTTCCCCTTGCTGCTTGATTTATTTTTCATATACAATATACTGCATACATCCAACATGGTTTGTATTCCACATAATACATCTCAGGCAACAAAATCTACAGTGTTGGCTCTGCAGGATGGGTTCTTCAATTAGACTTCAACCCTATTAGTATAGCTCCACTGGCTCTGTAATATTGCATCTGTGATCTTACATGAGAAGCAGAGAAGGGAGGGGGATTCCTCAGCTGCAGAAGGGGAAACCAAAAAGAGCCAGTACTGAAGGAAGGCAGTCCTTTCTGGTTTACTGCTTCCTTTCCCCTCGGTAGCGCAACGCACATATAAAAGTTTGCCTTTGACCCAACTCCTCCCATGTTGCTGTAAGACCACACACCCTCGCCTGTGGATCTGCTGTATAGAATCACGCTTCTGCCAAGGGATGGAGTGGCTACATACCAAAAAAGTTTTATAGAAAAATGCCGCATTTGTTAAGTTCACATGCCTGAGAGAACATATGGCCCTTAATCCTTCACGTTTTTTTAAACTATCAGTGACATACTTATTAAAATACTTAGTGGTTGTATCTGTAATTGAGATAAATTTCACTGAAGACATAAGCTAACTAGGTTACCTGAGCTATTCTTATAGCAAACTCTTAGAGGCACACTACCCCAAAAAAATTCCTCATGTGAACTTCTATTAGTCAGCAACTGAATATCTGGTGACTGACACTCCAACTTCTGGTGTTTAACAGCCAGCCACATATGACAGACAACTAGTTATCTACAACTAGTCATCTACACCTCAGCTCCTTCTTTTATTTTTATTTTGAAGTACAGCGCTGCTACTATAGATCATTGCAGTGAGTAAGGTCTTAGGAAATGCTACCTCCTCACAAAGAATTGTTGATGGAAGAGAAGCACCTTAGCTCTCTGCAAGTGACAACATTCTCCTCCTTTCAAGGAAAATAACCACAGCCCTGCAGCAGCAATCTCCAGCTCTCACACATAGTCTTTATGGCTAAATACAGGACATCGCCTTGAGAATGACAGGAGGGCATCAAATTTCTCCCACTGACCGCTTATAAAGCCACAGTTTTCCTTTCACAATGTTCTGCTGTCTGCAGCATTTCCCTGGAGATGTGGAAAAAGCCACAGCTGGTGGAGTTTCTCTGCAGCAGCGCCAGAGCTTGGGTACTATTAATAAATCTGTATAAAGCACTCCCAAACAATCCTAGCCTTGGCTTCCATAAAGGGTGTGCTTCCTTCTAAAAGAGACTGCTGCTCCCAGTGAACCCAGCAGGTTTCTTGGGTGGCAAAAATCACTGCAAAATCTTGTGTCTGGGACAGAATAACCCTGTGCTGAGGTACAGACTGTAGACTAACTGGACAAACAGCAGCCCTCTAGAAAAACAACTGGGGATTATGGTGGTCAAGGAGCAGAAAATGAGCCAGCAGTGCATCATGACAACAACAAAACCTAGTCACGGCTTGTGTTGCATTTAGTATGATGGCAGCCAGCAGGTTGAGTAAAGCCATTACTCCCCTCTACACAGCACTCCTAAGGATAGATTTAGAACAGTATGTCCAGTTCTGCAACCCCAACAAAGAGGGGAAGTGATAAATAGGAGCCAATTCAGCAGAGAAGCAGTAAGATGACTGAGGCTGGAACATGCAAGATGTAAAGAAGCTGAGCAAGCTGGCTGGTTTTGTCTAGCTAGGAGGTTGAACCAAGCTCTCCTCAGAGGTGTGTGCACATAAAAAGGGCAAAAGTCAACAGACAGAAGTTTTAGCACAGAAAATTTCAATTTTATATAAAGAAAAAAGGTTTCACAAGAGTACCTTGGCACTGGAAAAGGCTGCATAAAGAGACAAGATCCTGATCAGCTTCATCTAACTTTGAGGTTAACCCTACCTGGGGCCAGGGGCTGGAGTACAAAACCTCCTGGGATCCTTTCCAACCTAAATTATTCAGTGTCTAAGAGAGGACAGACATCCTTCCTTCCCTAGAGGAAAAAGAGATTGTCTTAGCATGTCCCTCCCAATTACAACATTTATTTAGATATTCAATACTGGATCTCATCTTAAAACCAAGCCATTAAAACCTCAAGTGCCTGAAATACAGATCTGTGATTAAAGAATAGTCATAGAAAAACTACTTTAAAACTTCTACCATATTCTTCAGTAAGTCAAGAGCCGCGGCTTACTGCTAAGGTCTGAGTAACAGGACTACCCAGGCTCTATCAATTACTCTATCATAACAGAGCTCCTCTTTGATGTTAAGTACTTTAAGATCCCCATATGGAATGCAAAAAAAAAAAAATCTTAGTCCCACTCTGCTACATGTAAAATGTTACCTAGTGAGAGACTAGTGTACATTATTTTTTTAGCACTGTACTCCTCCTCTGCGGTTTCATTATGTGACATTTTCATTCATTCCAATATAAAGTACGTTTCAGAGTATTTGCAGTTGTAACACACAGACACATTAATCACCAACCTAATACATGTCCTGTGTAGTAGCTTTATTATCTTTTCAAAGCAGAGCTGTAAAAATAGAGAAACTGTGATCTTTTATGCTATCCTTTAATAAAGTTATTTTAAAAATGCTATAAAAATCGTTTCAGTTTTTTTTCCAAGCTACAGCTTAATGCAACCAACTCTTGTACATCCAAAACAGTAAAGTCTGAATAAGTAGTTTTAAAAGTCCCTGTGGACTTGTAATCTAGCAAGAGTGAAGAACTCTAACCACTAGAGACAGAAATGGGAAGGAATCCCGAGTTTCAAGTTCCAAAACACGCCTGTTCTTTTGTCATTCTGACGGGGCACCGCCTCACAAAGTACTCTCACTTCTGTGATAAATTTTAAATGTCTACTCCTGTATGCCAATATTTATGTATTTAGGGCAAGGTTGAGTTGTTGTTTTTTTTTCCTTCCTCTTCTTTAGGCTCAATATCAGCCTAACTCCTCATCCACTTAAATTAATGACTATTTTATGCTCGCCAAGACTGCGTCAATGCACTGGCGTTAGTAGACCTGTGTCCTCTTTCATGCAAGGCATGAAGCGGACCAGACATCGAGGGTGAGTATCTTGTCCTCTGCCAAAGCAAGAGCGGGAACTTGAATGGCAAAGCACCTTGCACTTCACAGAGGAAATGTGCTTCCACCCATACAGGTTGTCACTGTTCCCTTCCCTCCCTGCTCCTTCCTCTGCAGATGCATGAGGGTACATCCACACATTTGTGACTTTCAAAAAATTATCACTTTTAAAGATAGACCTGAAACCTCAACTCTATTTGGAACAAAGCCAAAGTGTTACAAAAATCCACGCTGGTAATAAAAACAGCAGTTGACAGCAGCCTTCAAACTTGGTCATTACATGCCACTGTGTGTCCTAGTCTTCTCAGGTGGTAGCAATGCACATTAATTGAAGATAAATTAGTGTACTTGAATTACACACAACTTTCACACCCACGCCTGGGAAAGCTAGCACTTCCGGACAGAGATCTGCCACAACCGTACAACTCCCCTGATGTGAGATGCAGTTGGGATATTAGCATGAACTGAAGTCAGACTTGAAGAAAAAGTTTTTCTAACTAGAGATGATTCATTGGTATAAAACCAGTACTATTGCAACAGACTTTTACCAATCCAATAGGAAAACCGCCCCTGAGCTCTGTATGAAACAACCACCCGCCCACTCTCAGTGTCACAGTGTACAGCTCTGGCCAGCACACTGGGGGCTTTGTGTGGCCACTAACCCACAGCAGGAGATGCTTCTGCCATTTTCTGAAGAGTCTCAAAATATCTCAACTTTTTTCCCCAATGAAAACTAAAATTAGAACAGTGAAAGCAGAATAAAACTTGCATCTCATCAAGTATAATTTTAAATCCATCGTTCAATGGGTTTTCTCTCAATTTCCAGAAATTTCACTCTGAGCTCGAGAAGTTTCCTTCCAGATGCTTCAATAGGAAACTACGGGCTATTGTAGTAAGTTTTGGGTTGGGCAAACCAACATCTTCATAAGAAACAGATGTAGGTGAAAAACGTTTACCATCTTTCTCAGGGAAGACAAGGACACACATTACTCTGAAGCAACTATACCTCTGACAAGGCCCTTGGCCTGAAATAACCACCCGGAAGTATTTCGAGACAGATGTGATCAGCACCCTACCACAACCTGCGAGCAAACCCATCTAAATGGTGTCCAAATGGAGACATGGAGGTGGTGACTGTTTTCTTACGGTGCTCTGCTGTACAAAGCGAATGTTCCTGTGAAATCACCAAGGAGCTGAGGCTGTTCGGCATACTGGAAGGCAGCAGTTTTCATGTTATTACAATCATGAGGCAAATTCCCCTTCCTCTCTACCTCCCCTCTTCATTTTTTTTATTTTTTTAAAATCAGAGCTATTCTGAACTTTCAAAAATGAAAACAATTTATCAAAACAAGGACAAAATTTAACTCATACTTTATTGAGCCCTTTAATTAGGGGGAAAAAAGATGAATTTGTTCACTTTTATTTTTACATCTGTTAAAAAGTATGGAATTCAGGTATTTTATGCCAAGTTTTAACTAGAAATTATTTTTTACATCCAAGTAATAGATGACTAGGGAAATGGAGTGGCTCAAAATGCAAATGTGGGGATATTAATTATTGTTGTTATTGGGACATTTACAAGAATAGCGAGGCACTATTTTAGAACCAGTAATGTCTAATCTTTTAAAACTACTGTAACAAAAATAGAACTAGAATAAAAACAAGCATTAAGAAGTGAATTCCCATAATATTTTAGTTTGTTTTGTCTGAAAACTTATTTGAAGTCTGGAAATGCCTGGTGCATGTATTCAGTATTTTATAACTTAATTTGTTCAACAAGAACGGCAGTATTTCAACAAGGTGAAACAATTTCACTATTAAAGCACTGCCTGCTTCATCAGTACTAAAGAGCTCACGGAAAAATATCTAATCTTTATACGGCAGAGACTCATAATTTAACTGCCGAGAACAAATGAAAAGTGTAATTCTTTTTTTGCTGCTTTAGTGGTAGCATGTGGCAATAGCAAAGTATTAGCATAAGCCAGAACTTGCTCCCACTTTTCTTTCCAGGCATGTAACAAATATCTGATGGCTATGCAAATTTCACCCAAAGCAAAGTTGTCCCAGCTGGCAAGCCATACATTAAAAGGTAAATTACACAAAGCTGAGGCCATCTGGACTAAAATATTCTCCTGTCAACAGGATTTCAAGCTCACTAATTCCACAGAACTATGGACAATATATTAAGTGTGGGACAATGATATTTTGAGGTGTGGCCTTTTTAACAATCACCATTAAAAAAAAAATGAAATTAAAAGATGAGAATGGACTACAAACTAATTTTCGTATTTTCTTGGAATATATTTTTTTTGAAGTTTACATGACCTAATTTTAGTTGTATTGTATACATACCACACATTCAAGTTCATAAATGTCCATTTTCTGCCAAATGGCAAGTTCAGGAAGCCAACAGATCTAAGCTATTATATGAACGCCAAGCACAAAGAATTTGAAATTTGAAAGAAATCTCCCAGCATATACATTTTCACACAGCTGTCAATACTGCATATTTCTGTGCAGGCTTTTACTAGAAAGCAACCCTTGACAGAGCATCTTGATAGTTTTCTTCCTTGTTTAAACCAGACTGCCAAAGCAGAAGAAAAGGAAAGTGTAGGACAGTGAACAGTTGAGAGCAGAAAAACTAACCAAACCTTTATAAACCACTTATGTTAGTGGAAATCTCTGCATTTAATTTACTTTACATTGCCCATCTTGTCCAGTCTTGAAAAACTGATCTCTATATTACGTATTATGGAATTTAAAGTAACATCTGTTTCATTGAAATTAAATTAACATACTTCTATTTGATTAGCTTATTAACTGTAATTCTCAATATGCTGCAGGAACAGACACCAATTAGAGAGATGCAGATGACACCACCACCTGTCTGATATAAAGTACCTTTTATCACAGATACGGAAGGATCTGTCAACAGTCAGCCAAAGCATCAGACAGATTAGGAAGTGACACAGGGGCAGAAAAATGACTTGCATCAGATCACAAAGCAGGTAATAGATGGGATGGGGAACAGAACCTGTGTATCTTGACTCACAGCTTCATACCTTCGCTAATGGCTTTAGGAAAAATCAAGTGATGCAAGGAAAGAGCAGTTTGTAACTTGTGCTACATTAACAGAGGCAGTATTTGACAAAAAAATGCATTTAGGTATTTTACATGCTTCTGGGAATATTTATTATACTTGTCCTCTAATTCCCACAGAAAACTCTTCTCATTTCATCCCCACAAGAGATAAACAGAAGAACTGGAAGTGTACATTCATCTTAACTTGGCTACTACCAGTAATTTTCTCTTTGGTAACAGTGACTGAAACAGTCTTCAACAAAAGAGGTGCAACAGAAGGGATTTCTTGCAAAACACCTCTGTTCCTCTGCGGCTCACCTAGCAGTGTTTGAAAAATACATATTCTTAGTCTCAAAGTTACAATGCACAAATAGGGGTAAAGAGCAAATATGGCCTTCCCTGTAGACCCCACTCCCTTCTTTCACTTTTCTTTCCTACCTGGTGAGATCCTAATCCTATGTTCCTCCTCACAGCAAGGAGTCTTTCACACCCTGTCACCACCTCTTAACCTACATGATGCTTCTTAAATCACACAGCATCTCACCAAATCAAATCTAAATCACCAGCTCAGTCCCTATTGTTTCAATGCACTGAGAACTACAAATGCTCTAAAGTTATTAAGGGGAAAAAAACACCACAGAGGCAGAGCCTGAGTTGCATTAATTTCATTTTCACAGGAAGTTATGAGGGAAAAAGAGAGAGCCAAATACAGTCAGGCAGTAAGAGCTACAAGGCTAATAGTGTCCAGTTCTTACAACTCTGAGCCTCTTTGGCTGAATTGCTCCTCAGGGACTATACGGTTTTGTTCTCCTGAAAGCTGTATCACAGACATGATCATGAAAAAGCTACTTTCTATGAACTGTTGCTTTCATGTGAGTCTTGTCAGTATGCCCTCTTTCTGTACACACAGTTTTTAGGCTTGATATCCAAAAGTAAATGTTTATGTAATTATCTAGCCAAGTCTTCAGCATCTGTCACTTGAAAACTGGGGTTATAGTTCTGATATTTTGGACTAGTTGTTGAAACTTGGCAGAAAACTTTTGGCTACAAATGAAATAAGCATGCAGACCCATCTGAAGACCCACTCTTCAAGACTGAGAGGATTTGTCCCTTTAGATACTGTTCTCTGTCATGGCTACCATGAGATACCCACTCACAATTTCAGCTTCACTGACTTTGCCTGCCTTTTTCTACAGCATGCAGTATCTTCAGGAAGACAAGTGCCAAAGCGACATAACTGGAAGATTTAATTTGGGAGGTTTCTTGCATATCTAGATGATTATTCTTATTCTAAGTTCCTCCTAGAACTTTTTCTACCTTACGCTGTTCTTTACAACTCCCACTGATCCGAAGCCAGCATTATAGCAAGGCACTTAATTTCTCATAGATGTTTAGTGAATTCCCCAACAACTAACCAGTAGTTCTGGGAAGTACTGTGAGAAACTGTATCGAGTGCCAAACAGAAGGCCGTAGAGAGTTTTCCATTAGATGATATGGACAGAAAACAAATTGTCCATGACCAGCAAAAATAATGGAAACCTGCTTTCTCTAGAATCCTACGTGCCAAGGCTACTCCAGGGCTGCGTTGCCAGACAATCTAGCAGCTGAGTCCTTTACCTCGGTACCCAGAGCATTCATTTGGGTCTTTCTTGCCCAGCCAACAACTTATTAGATGAAGATTAGATTAATTTATCTAACTTTTAAGACCTCTACCCTACTGTTAAGCTTAGTAAAAAATGGCCAGAAGGTTCCACAACTCTGATTGGCATGAAGTATGGTGCGTTCCCAGAAACCAGGCTTCCTACATATGTTTTGGGAGATCACTTTTTATTTATTATTGAATTTTCTTTTGCCAAATACGTGGCTGCATACTTTGGAACGAAAACCAAAGTTCAGCAGCTTCAAATGCAAGCTAATTTTATTTTAGCATTGTTGACAGAGAAATAAAAAGGGAACTATTTCTTAGGGGCATTACCTCTAAAGAATGATACCAAGCCCTAAATATTCAAACATGCATCCATGCGACTTCTCCTGTGATACAGTGCTCACAAGGCAGAGCTGCAAGCACCAATGTCAGCAAGTATCTTCTGAGTATGGGGAAACAAAGTTGTCCCAGCAGTGAGAAGAAAGGTGGTTGTAGCGTGGTGGGAGTCGGTCTCTTCTCCCAAGTAACAAGCGATAGGACAAGAGAAAATGGCCTCAAGTTGCGTCAGGGGAGGTTTACATTGGATATAAGGAAAAATTGCTTCACTGGAAGGACTGTTGAGCATTGGAACAGGCTGCTCAGGGAAGTGGTTGAGTCACCATCCCTGGAGGTATTTAAAAGATGTGTAGATGTAGTGCTGAGGGACATGGTTTAGTGGTAACTTGGCAGTGCTGGGTTAACAGTTGGACCTGATGATCTTAAAGGCCTCTTCCAACCAAAACGATTCTATAATATTTACTAGAGACGATTCAAAATAGAAATCTTTCCTTTCACATCTACTCATAAGCATACAGAAATAACCCTTCAATGAGAAATTCAGTGCCTCCCTTCTCTAACTGCCAAAATGAGATACTGTTCCCCACCCATCACACTGAAGGACTCTTCCCGGACTCAGTTTGTGTATCCCCTCCCTTGTATTCTCCTTTCTTTGTATGTCTGTCATTCTATAACTCAGATGACCCAATCTTTTATTCCCCCCAAGTACTCATATCCCACAACTAAAATTTCTCCCTCGTTTTCCCCTGACTAGAAGAAATCCTCCACAGAACTCCCATGTTTGTACCTGCAAGGAGAAGATATCCTTCCTTTTGCCCATCAGCCTTTCCCTGACCACTCTTCCCTGTCAACAAAAACCCCACCTCGCGTAACAGTCCAATCCTGACGCTTGCACTGCAGCCCAATAATGACCAAGTAGGAGCTTCTCAAGTGTGATGGGAGATCCCGCCTACACCTGCCTTTCCTCTTCATGCTTTTGGGAGCACGAAAGTCTCTTGCTTTCTGTCTCTTTCCTACCTGATAATACTGTCAAACCACTTACCACACCTAGCTTTTTAAATCACTTTACACAAGCCCAAACTTTCACTGGAGTTTGAGGAAGCAATGTCCAGCTTTTACTGAAGTGACCAGTGTGAAGTGACTGAAGGCTGAAACCATATGAAATCAATACATTTCTTGTGGTTCTTTCAACGTACAGTAAGCGAGCACAGATTGGCTGCAAATTCAACCCAGACTTACAAACCTCAGCAAATGTTCTTATGAACTTGATCCAGCCTTCAGGTTTGTTTCATCCAGTTTCAGGTTTCATCGTGAAAGTTTCACTGTGCCCTACATGCTGCCCCAATAAACGATGTCTCAAACAAAATGAGGACATCAGCAAAAACTAAGAACTCTTCAGATAGCAGTGTTTTAGTTTTATACCATATGTGAGAACATGCATTGACAAGCAGTATGCATACAGTTACTGCTGTTACAAATCAAAAATTGTTCATCGTTAATGGACTTCTACTTTACTACAATTTTTGCCAAGAAACTATTTTCAAGAAATGTGGATGGAATACCTCTGTGCCGTAGTTCTTTTCTTTCCCCATCATAATCATTTACTACAAAACTGTAAGACTTTTCATCACAACACAGGCACAAAACCCCCAGCATGCTTTTTAGACATTTGGGACGTGAAGTAACTTAGCCCAAACTTTACTGAAGTCGTATTTTCTGCCTGCATATACCATCACTGAAGTAGGAAAGGGAAAGGAAAAATAATGAGGAAACTGAACATTTTTTATTGATCACATGAATATGAAGCCAAAATGTTCTTAATTGACTAGCTCATTGAACATACAACATCTTTTCCTATAAAGCTTGCACTACTGGCATTGTTTCCTTACTTCTCAATCGTATTAAAACAACAATCAAAATAAAAACCCTAGACTTACTACACTTTTAGGAAAGAATGTAGGTTGTTATTTTATATTGCATATCATGTAAGCAAAACCTTGTACATTTTGTAGTCTAAAATCAAAACTAAATCTGCTACATTCAGTTTGGGGAATTATTTAATCCCTGCACAAAAATATTGTTAAAGAAAAAATAAACTTGACAACATTAATGGTCCAAGTCATGTAGGAAGACAGTCAAGTTCAATCTCTCACAAGCAACACACTGCTGAGATGACTGAAGTTAGTCCTCATTGATGCAGATGTGATTTGTAAAAGAAGTCAATTAGAAACTGTGACAAGAAGTTTCCTGTAACAGATTTCAAGGTGAATACACCTGAAGTCAATGTGCTATTCCAGTCAAGGGCCCTTACTGGACCGGTCTTAAGTCTGAAGAGAAATCACTATTGACTGAAAGGTATGTACACTGGCTTACAGTAGAGCAGTGGCACTGTCTACAATTTCTAGCCTAGCTGTGCTGAGTTACACTGTTCTAACTGAAACAGATGGACAAAAATCAAAACCACCAGCAATATTTCACAGGCCCTTAAAATGTATGGTGCAAATGATCAATTATGTGCCCAGGACCTTAGGTGCCAATAAGAATAAATGAGGTTGCACTACATGGGGCATTAGAAGAAAAATTAGGAGTTTTTACCTATTGATTGTATGTTTCTTCTACTAGCACAACGTCATACAGTTGTCCTAGTAGAAGAATACAGTACAGTACAACAGAATACAGTAATTTTATGTAACTGCACTACAGGCTTTTACAAACCCTTTTTCCATCTTTCTACATTAAACAGCAACCAATAACAACAACAAAAAAAGGGTAACCTCTGGGTGTGTAATGACTAAGAACTGTGAAAGAGAAAACAATAGAAAAATTATAAAAAATAAAGGGATATATCTTATATGGCAAAATTAATGGGAACAGGAAACCTAAGTACTCCCCTGCATGTATGTGAAATCCCCCACAAAATATCATTTTTACAGTATATTTAGCAGATTATGAGAATTACATTAAGCAACAGGCATTTTTTTTCATTATTGAACATGGTAACACTCCTGGTTTTCTTTTTATTAAAGAGTTGCTATATAGCATTGGGTGCAAATTCAGGGCATTTCTAGGATCTCAACATAGGTAACAGTATTTCTGTAGTTGGTCAGATCCCAAAGATCACATTAAAAGCATAAGCTCAAAGTTTCAGCGCTGGAAATATTCAAAACAGGCTCTTAGATTTAAGTTCTGTGGTTATAAAGTCAGCATTAACCCTGATAGTCCTCTATACAGAGCACAGAAACTGTTCGGCTACCTCTTGCAAACAGCATTGCACAACTGACCTGGTTTAAACTGCTTAACTTTTGGTGAATATTGACCTTTTAGAAATGTAAGGGAATGAAATAAGAAACAGTAGAAAATGGAGTCACACATAAATGCATAGACTCACCTTGAACAGAGGGATGTTTTGGTTGCTTTTTTTTGAACCATTTATTAAGAGTGTTTCACATTGGAAGTTAGTGCAGGGAAAGAAACTGCTTTCAAAAAACCCCTCTGGTTTTGTTGAAATTACTTTACATTGTGTATAGCAGCAGGGGAACTTACTACCACAAACTGTCAAGAAATGCACCACCACCACAGGAGCTATGGGCAAACTGGATGTTAACAGGAATGGTCTTGCTATCCACACTACAAAAGCAAGTAATAAAACCAACCTATTCCCAGCTCAAGAGTTCTTGGGAAAAGTTCCTGATTCAAGGCACACAGTCAATCCCCAACACCGATGGTGGCAAACATGAAATGCTACTTATATGCACTGTGGAACAACCTCCCTCTTCTGCCCCTTCATCAGCTTGTAAAGATGCACCAAGATTATGCGCTCTCCTCAAGGCCAATACACTGTTAGCATTGCCCAGCCAGCAACAGAGGCAGACATAAGAGACTGTGGCAGAAGCCTGAAGAGACTGGGGGCAGCAGGAAGAGCAGAGAAGAAAGAAGGAGCAGAAACCAGCTACAAAGTGTTAGTAATCCTTGAGGCTGCAGGCCTCATTATGACAGTTTCATTAGAAATATGGATTAACACACTTGATACATTAAGGAAAAGATTATATGGAGGAGAAGCTGGAAGAAAAACAGCAAAAAACACACCAAAACCACCAGATTCAGTAATCTCAGTCTAACAGCATTAAAAGAAAGTAAAAAGAAAACTACTCAAATCTTTACTATTCCCTGTAGTATACCACAGCAGCAGATACCAAAGAAATAATGGTATGTTGAAAAAAGAACGTCACACTATTACAGGAGAAGAGTTTAACATGGCCTGTCATGCAAATTTAGGATGATGAGATTAGTGTCACCTAAATACCTCTCCATGCTGGTACAGATGGTAGTGCCAAGGCTGCAGAGCACGTACCCCAATCCACAGCTTCTTCCCTCTCTGTTTCAAGGTGTCTTTCATATACTTTTCAAAAGGTACTCTAAATAAAAACGACTAGATAAGTAAACAACCATGCAAGGCAAACTTACTACAATTCCTCTGTAAATCAAGGACAAATCAGCAGTGGACCATCTACACCTGTAGATGGAATTACTACTGTAATTATTTCCACCTGTGCCTGTATCATCATACACCACTTGGGGGGAAAAAAGATGTGCTTGATTTAAAAAACCAAAAACAACAAACAAAACTCCAACAATAACAAAGAAAGAAAACCTTTCTCAGTTCTCTGGGAAATTAGAACAAAAAAAATCTAATGTCTGCAACATATTGCTTCAGCGAAACCAAGACTCAGAAAATATTAAATCAGCCTGACTAATTGTACTATATTCGAACCAAATTAATTCAATAAAGCCTTCCTTCAATAGCATTTGTTCACTGAACCAAGCAAGCTTTTTTACTGTTTCAGGCCACCTTAATTCAACACAGGTCACTTAAACAATGTGTAATGCAAACATACACAACAACTATTGTTAAAATGGACTGGATTAGACTTTAGAAGAACTACCCTTTCAGAAGTCAAAGGTATGTACCTATCCACCTGTATTCACAAACAGGTTCAACAGCTGTATATCAGAAGTAACCCATGTATGTGCACCAGTTTCAGGGTTTTATTTCTACTTCATCGTGCAAATTCTCACTTCTACAGCCTTGTAAATTGTCTTTAGTTTCTGAGGTGTGGACAACAAGTTTCAGAAAAATCCAAGGACAAGATCAGAGCAATCTATCCTCTGTTTTTGCGTTCATAACAACAACAAAAAAAGGTAGTCCCATGTTTTGCATATGTCTCTACACGGTTGAAAAATTATTTTCTGATTACATGATGCCATACTATCTTCGCAAAAGTAATTAAATAAACAAAATAATAATTCACAGATGATGTGCCAGGGCACACCATCCTCTTAGCACTAATAGCACTTTGCAATTTCATGAGAGCAGCTCCAAAGGAAAATCAAAAGCCAAATAAAATTCAGTTATACAGGAACTTTTTCTTCTTACTGCTGTTTTGATCATATTAAAAGTTCCTTTGCTACAGAATATCTGCTCACAATCAAGGCAGGCAAGCTTCACTAATTCCTTGTCATCATATATATCCTCATTACTCTCTTTGTCTCATGTTTCATATCTACCAGTTGCTTTCAGATTACTTCAGTTTTAAGCTTCATTTTGTTTTGCGTTTCCACGGCCTGAAGCCCAGTTCATGCACAACACAGGTTCCTTCCAGCTCTGCACTGAAAGTGCTGGGTGACTGTTATAACCTGTGTTATTCCAGTCATAGATCTCAGAGAACCATCTTCCAAGAGCATTTTGCTGATGGACTGCATAACTCCCTTGTTGGCCTGCTGAACGCACCACTGGCCTCATTAAGAACAAAAGGGAAAAAGCCAACTTCGTCAAGCTCTCCACCTGGTCTCCATTTCTTGGGACACTGGAGTATTGCAGAGGAAGTGGTAGGATGATGAATGCATCCTTGCAGGATATACAAACTTTCTCTCTGGCTCAAAATCAAATTGAGAGGTCAACCCAACCACAAAAATATTTAATGAAAATTAAGGCTTAGACTAACACTTCGGAGTAGATTTTATGTAGCGGAAGATGACATCAGTATTCTTTCCTCACAAGCCAAGTTCCCCAGTGCTAAGAATATTCTCTCATCTGCACTTAATCTCTGGACTAGGCTGTAGGCTGTCCTAAAGCATGACCTGGACAGCCTTGGTATGCAGCCTCCAAACTGTAGCCCTACTTCTAAATGTCTAGAACAAGATATAAAGACATACTTTGTGCTGCAACTCTATTCTGTTACGTGGCCCTTATGCTCACATTCCCTGTCCTTCATTGAATACCAGCAAGACTTTGCAAATGATGTGTGAGCACCCTTACCTGGAAGCGTTAGATGCAAAAAGAAGAATGAGGCAGAAAGGGAGGGAGACTTCAAGTCCCTACAGACACTTCAGGAATTATTCCGGAATGTAGTTTGTTACATTTTAATAACTTACAAATTAGTGGGATATTCATTATGGGAAGGAGTCTAAAAATAGGCAAAATACTAATATATCTAAAAGCTAATATAGAAAAACCAAATTAATGCAATAATTTGCATTTTGAACTACTAAATTTATTTGAAAATATCATTTTTAGTCTTACTGTAGATTAATCTGATGCATCCCTTTTTGCAACTAGTCTAAATGGGTAGGCAGCATTACCATGAGTGTTATTTTTCTAAAAAAAATCAGTAACGTTAGAAAAAGCAGCACAATACTCTTGTACAAAAGATCAGTGATAAATAAACTTTAGATTTTAAAAAAATCAGGCCACAGTCAATGAATATTACCAGCAGCTGGTCTGAAACGCCTCAGGATTCCAGGGATGGTAAGTTTGCCAATCTGCAAGTCATCACATGTAGCATCAAACGGTCACATCAAGCTTTTAGCAAAACACAGTACAGCAAGGACCTTTCCTAAAAAGTTATCTACTCTGCCTGTAATTTTCTCTTGTGTATGTAATGTTTTGTCGCTGCTGTTGACGGTGATTTAAAGAAAAAAACCATATTGGGATAGGAAGTAACTAGCTGTATACAGCAGCCATTTCTGTGAGTGGTAAAGACAGGAAAGGCAGCCACTGTGTTCAGCCATTTTATCTCAGATTGCACTTGAAAGAAAACAAATGCACAAATGTAAAATTTTTGCTCAACCTTCACTCTGAAATCAAAGCATTAATAGAATTTCCACAAATTCTTACTTCTGCAGAGGATATGAAACTGGCACATTAGCGTGTTTTTCAAATAGCTTTGTGAGTATATTCAATAACTGTAATATAAAGAATGAACGTATGTTATTACCAGAGTCCAATAAGAATAAGAGCATCACTGTGCTGTCATACACAGAAATAGATACTGAGAGAGCTGTTACCCCACATAGCTGACAATGAAATATCTGAATACAATTTTTTCATACAGCTAACACAGTCCTTCTGAAAGCACTACTACTGCTTACGATCAAATTTAAACATCACAGAAAAGAAA
This sequence comes from Stercorarius parasiticus, assembly GCA_013396915.1. Taxonomy (NCBI): domain Eukaryota; kingdom Metazoa; phylum Chordata; class Aves; order Charadriiformes; family Stercorariidae; genus Stercorarius; species Stercorarius parasiticus. Next base: position 173,610 of record VWZL01004996.1, on the reverse strand, counting down.
TGTCCTCCTCTTTAAAGCAAGGGAAACTGAAGAATTTCTTCCTCCTCTCATCAAAATGAAGTGACCTGTGAAAAGGTAAATAGCAAATATATGCAGAAAGCTGGGAATTGAAACAGGACCAGCCAAGACAAGAAACAGTGCCAGAAAGGCAAGATGATTTCTTCATCAATTTCAGCATGCCACATTGACAAAAGATGAAGAAATACAGGTAAAGACATGAATCCTGAAAGTCTAGAGGATTTATACTGACAGCCTGAGTGTTTACTAAGCTACACTCAGAGGTGCTTATAGGAAACACTCTAAAGGAACAATGCTGACTCAGCAATGCTTCTTTTACTTGAAATTCACATGATGGAATTTTTTCTGTCCCTGAGACTTCCATATGAGCATTGTCAGAAGAAAGTCGATTATCTCTCAATTAAAAACAAAAAAACAACCCCATAACTAAAACATATTCTTTCAGTGTCCTACACGTTTTAATTCACCATGTAATTTTTATTTCAGGGCACAGCATTAGGGCTTTTCCTTAAAATGCCAATCTGCTTTTTGATCTTTACTGCTGACATGAAATAAAAGAGCTGTACATTATATAAACCTTCCGTTTTACTTAGCTTGAAGCTGATAAAAAGAGAAAGAGAAAACAAAGCCGACTGCATAAATCCTTCCAAACCAAAAGGCATTCCCTTTACCCCAACTAACATTCATTTCTTCACATCTTGTTTGAATTATCTGAAGTTAATCTTGTTCCATCTCCAAAACAAGTCAAACAGCAGAGCATAAAGATATGGCTGTATGAATAAAAACACGTGATTTACTTGGTCACTGAAAACCTAAAAATAAGCTCAGACAGCAAAATGTTATCTAGCAATTGCCATGTTACTTTGATCCCTTTGTTTCTGTATTGTGTCACACGCATTCAACCCAGCAGCTACTGGAAGCATCGGCATGCACCTTCAATGTGCTACAAATCAACAGCCTGAGGAATCGCTGCACTTACAGAGCTGTGATATTCAATTCAAATAAGACAGTATCATATTATAGGAAGGAAAAGTTAAATTTTAAGTCAAAGGGCAAGAACTGTGGTACTAGGGGCTATAAAACGTAGCAAATCTGAACATGTGGCAGATTCTCTGGCTCCTATTTTTTTGTACAGAAAAACTGATCTCCAGTAGGATTCCTAAAATGGAAAAGTCTTTCTTGTCTGTACCCTTTTGCTTCTGAATCATGACATGAGAGTTAAAGACAATGTTTGCTCTACTGAAAAAAAGTTAGGATTGTTTTCTTTTAGTTACTTTTTTTAATTTCGATTTTTCATTCAAAAAGTCAAATTAACTATTTTGAGATTAAAAATAAATTTTTAAGGGTTTTTATATATTTATTTGTAGCATGCCTCAATTAATGTACCACCAATAGAACACCTTCAAAGTTGAAATCTCAGGCCTGAATTAGAAAGACTTGAAGTCTGATCTTCTGCTTATCAGGTGAATGCTGCAGTGAATATTTATTTTAAAGGAAGATGCTCACTGTTTCAGAGTTTTTCCATTTTGCTTACGCCTTCTGAAAAATCATACATTACGAAAGCAAGCACGGAGAAACAAACTTACTTCTCTCCAGCCTCATGACTTCAACCTTGATTCCAAACTGTGCCCCAATAGACATTCCAATGACAGTACACAAAAATCAAGAGGGAAATAGGAGAAATGCCAAGAAGAGAAATGACGTCCTAAACCAACCTAGTCAATAGTCTTATGATTAAAACACTCCTAAAGGATGAGAGAGGCGCAAACTGAATCTTGGTTTTCCACATGTTATACAAACAACTTAATGCTCATGCTCTTAGAAAAAAGGAAACAACAGGATTGCACTGCTGCTGAGAAAATGTTCTATAGAGCTTTTCGGTGGCTCATCCAGTTATTGGGTATGACCTCTGAGAGACTACAGTCTTTCATTAGCTTCTTTTTTAACTACTGCTGATAGCTTACCCCTGGAAAATATGTCATAGCAGAACCACAGGAAAAAGTGCAATGTGCTGCAAAAGCTGTGTATGCTTTAACATAAATCCCTACACTTACTGAAAGCACGTTTAACTGTTACAACTAAATGCATACACAAAACCAACCGTCAGAGGAAACACACTGAACAGACAGCGGAAGATATCCCCAGTGATAAAGAACAGACATGAATGGAAGTGGCCAACGGCAGAGTGAACCTCCTGTACAGAAAAGAGTAAGAAGCACTTTAAATTTCTACCCAGCACTGAGCATAGGACCTTACAAATGTTAATGTCAAAGAAAGAAAGGACAGTATCATGTGGCTTGGATGCACTGCTAAGAAACCACATGGATGTAGTCAAAGGGCACTGCCTCCAAATCCAAAACATTCTTCTTGATATTGCATTAGTAACATAGTGCATACTAAATATATCACTACCTAAAGACTTACCACCTTTTAAAATAACTTTCAAATGATCATTAAATCCTATGGTGTTGGCTATTAATTTTACTCCTGGAAAAAATAGGTAATAGCAGTAGAACCAGAATTAGTGAGCTGGACAAGACACAGGGACAGTTTACAGTGGTTAGAACATTACATGCAATTAATTCCTTTCACAAATGCATACGCTCACAGAAATGACTGATTTTACTTCTAGTGGTATTAAAAAAAGAAGCAGAGCGGGGAAATTTGTTCTTGAGAAGTCAACAACCATTAAGAGGAAAGGAGGGGAGAAGCCTGGAGCCTACAAGAATTTATAAATAGTAACAGTGAGGCAAAATCTTGCTCATTAAAAATAAAATCTGGAGGGAGGAACAAAAATGTTAGGACTGGCTCAGAGATGTGCAAGGACAATCTTGGACTAGTCACCTAAGAATGACATCCAGTTTTGCCCACAGGTTTCATCCGTGCTCCCAGTTATCCACAAGAATAAACCTTATAGACATTCAACAGCCTCATTCAACAGATTGCCCACAGGAAACATGGAAAACTTTCACCCCAGTGTGCTGTAACTGCTTGCAGGATTGATGCTTAAAACCTATTTTATGATATAACCTTTCTTGTATGACCTCAATTATCAATAGAAAACCACTATTAAAAGACAACACAGAATTAATGTAATTAAAAGTATTTAATTACATCATGCTTTCAACATTTCCCTAATATAGCCATTATGTGATTTGCAGTAGAAACACTATATAATTAAGGCATCTTAGTTTCAGTTGTAGGTGCATTCTAATTTTCCTTTTTCCCCACCAAGATGAAAATTTTTTAATCAAAGCAATTTCTGTATCTAAGGATCATGTATTTTATGGAAACTGTATTAAACGCACATTTAGTTGTTCTGTTTACAGCATATGCTTCCAATAATACAAATTACTATGGCACTTCTTACCTTCCATTTTCAGGGTGAAAGGAATTTACCACAATAAAGTATGCTTTCTTCCTATTTCTAGTACTTACCATCTCAAAGTTGAAATATGTCCTTCAGAACTTAATTGCAAAGGATTTTTCATTAAGTTTTGGAATCAAAGCTTTTTATTTTTAGCATTTTTTTAGTATTACCTTTTTAGCCAGAGGAATTATTTGTATGCCTCTGTTGTCTTCTCACTTGTGCTAATAACACTGGGATGTTTGTTTTGGTTTAAAAAAAAACACAACCTGTTCCCACAACAGCTGCTTTCATCACTAACAGGTAACCAGCAATATCCATATTAAACAAATTTTAGAAGATGCAAATACTGAGGAGTCTCTCTCCATTAGACTGCACAAGCCTAAAAGCTTTGACAGGATGCTGCAACACCAGGGCTTCACATTCCACAGTAATACAGCAAACTTGAGACCCATCTTGCCAAAGTCCCAGACCAACAGACTTAGAAGCACAAACAGCACTGTGTAGGTTCCAATAAACACCAAGCAAAAATCATAGTCGTGCTAATTAACTTAAGGCTATAAATATTGTATCTGACTAGTAGTATAGGCAATATTAATGACTGCCACCAATCACCGCATGTCAATGCAATACAAAATATAAAGGTGTCTTGACCCATATACAAAGGAAATACCTCTCTGAAGTACTGGAGGATGTCGGCCCCAGTGCAACTACTCCTGACAGATGACAGCCAGCATTCCATTCATGTAGTAGCACCACTGAACTCCTTGCAGACAAAGCACTCCTGTATTTACAGGATGGAAGCAGATGAACTGCATCTGCTTTGGCAGTAGCATGCCTTACTGACTCCAATTTGGACTTCTAAGAAAGCAAACTGAAAGTTAGTAGGAAACGATCATCAATACTGGGGACTGCATTAAGGCTACACTAAACTTTGAGAAAAGGATTTGTGGCAATTCAGTCAGTGCCTGGTGCAAGTGTTTGATGTAGCGATAATAAACTGTTATGACCTATAATTTATATTTTGTCCACTGGTTTTAAAAGGAACGTTATCTGTCTACATGAGGATCACACTATGGAAGCTGCATCTGTGTGTAGTTACTGAAGGCTGTAGCGGCAGTAAATCTCCAGCAGAGAAAGAGACTGAGCCTTATAGATTCAGACGTTCACAATCTGAAGGCTGTTTCAGAACTTAAGGGCACATACAATATTGCCATATTAATATGCCTAAGAAAATAACCAGGGGTAGAAGGGAAATGGAAACAAGAGTATGTTTCAGGTTGGAAACAAGGTTCCTGTACCCTGCTGTCTCTACTATCTGCTTTACTGATAACTTTATCCTCCCAGCTATCAAACCAGACAACCCCGATTTATGTTTTGTTTTCATTTAGCTTATAATGGCCACCATACAACAGGGCAATCAGCAGAGCATAAAGCACACCCACTTAATCTTTCTACCACAACATATATTAAGTGTACATCTTATCATATAATTTTGACAGTCCCTGAGAATCAGGAGTCCCTATTTTCCCAGGCTCCACAAGGGCGTATGGCCCACGCAGAACATATTGAATATACAAACCTGCAGAGGAAGATTGTTTTAAGGTCTGGAACTCACAGCGGGAACCAAGCTAAGTTCAGTTCCACTTGGAAGCCATAAAAGCATGGGTTTAAAAAAAGTGCAGCAGTATCTGGTGTTTGATATCTAACAGTATGCAACATGTTTATGACATGTATTAGTCTACAAAATCTGAGTTCATAGCCTGGGACAACAAAGCAGAGCTCAGCTCTGGCTTATGTAGTGGGAAATAGAAAGGCATGTCTCGTAGTGTAATGGATATTGCCGCTCCCTCAAGAGCTTGAGCTGCATAGAGCAGGTGGTTCAATGAAAGACATCAGCACTTTGGAAAAAATTAAAATACAATTAAAAGAGCAATTAAATAGCAGCTGGTTTAAATAAGAGTCTATTCAGATTGGGTTTTACTGTAAGAACAACTCAATTCAGTTCTGCAGAATTATTTCTCAGAATTAAAAGAGAAGAAAGTTTAGACAAAATACGTAGTAACTAAAACTGTCTCAGTCACACAGCATTAGGTTAAAAATGGTACCAAATGCATGAAATTTAGATGATGTATCACTTTAAAACTACTTTAAAAGTAGTCTGATTCCAAGTCGGACAATCAGGTCCTGTGGCACTTTCTGTGGTCGTAAAACAGCTTTTCCCTAATTTTCAAAACAACTTCCCTCTCCCTCACATGAAGTAAAATAACCACAGAAGCAAGAAGAGAACACGCCCAAGTATATAATGGAAGAGGGAAACATACCAACATATACAACAACATACCAAGCCTACATCTTGAAAAAAAAAAGAAAAAAGTTGTATATATTACCTGAGATCAACAGAAATAAGTGTTAAAAAGGGTCATGGTTAATTTCAAAATATGCTTTAAAGGGTACAACTGTCTCCAGGAAGAAGAGGAGTTACTTGCCAAGCAGGAAATCATGTCAATACCAGCTATTCTTAATCATCATAGTCTCATACACTGGAGAAAATGCAGTCATTTTACCAAGTGAACACCACGTCTTATTTTCATAGCTCAAAGTCTTCTCCTCCTTCCTCTCCCCCCGCCCAACACCCTTTCTCTACAGCAAATATTATACAGAGACAAATGGTGGATTCTGTGTTTGAAAAGGTTTGTTGAGTTTGGGGTATTTTTCCCAATTTTAACATGAAGCAGAATTAGACAGAAAAGTTTTGCGTTATGTATAACCCAATGAGAGTTTGAATCAACTCAGTCTATCCTGAATTAAATTTTGCATTAATTTTCCAGGCTTGTGAGTTTGTATCTCATCGTCTAGACAGCAAAGATACAAAAGGAAACTGGTGTCCATGTATAAAATCCAATAATCCCATGCAGAATATTTTCCAAGAAATGGATTTCCAAAATGCAACTAACTGCAACTTTCAACCACAGTACACCTGATCAAAAAAAAAAAAAAGATAGAAAAGAAGGCAAAATAATCCCAAATAGCAGCATGTTGATTTACCTAGAATAGGAAAAAGGGTTTTAAATGAGGAATTGCACTTCCTCTACAGTGTTCATTTAGGATTAGAAGACAGTTTGGCAAACACACTGAAAAAGGGGCACTGCAACTGAACCAGACCTTGCCATCTTTCCCTTCCATGCAGCGTGCTCCATGGATCATTCTCCTCCCCCAGGAAAAGTACTCTGAGCTACCTCCATCGAATTCTGCAATGTGCTTCGGTGAGAAGGAAAATAAAGAACAGTTCTCAGGCTGCTCTCTACGATAAAAGAACCTGAGACAGGAGCAAACCTTCTGTTCCTGCATGCTGGAGTACTCTGGAGGTGTCAGTTCTGCCATTAGTCAATAACTGCAGAGCCAAGGCTCTGTTATTTAGATAAATGCTTTAAAAATTGCTTTAATTTCTTAAATTTTTCAAAGTTTTAGGTTATGTAGGGCTGGTAAGCAAGATTTTAAAATATATACACTGTGGTTGAAAAAATTCCGAAGCAGTGTAAAAAAATCTCTTACATATTAGACTATTATCAGTTAAATTTCACTTTCAATTGAATAAAAATTTCTTTCTCCACTCACTTGTGGGGAGTACAAGAAAGTAGAAAATTAAGCGAAGACAAATCATCCTGTTCTGCACAAGATTTAGCCGAAACATAAAAGACTAAAATCTCATCCCCTAAGTATTTCAGCAGTGCAGCTGAAGGGCTACTTGTGCCCTATATAAAAGTGGTAAAAAATGTAGTTAAATTTTAATTCAACTGTCTTTCCAAAACAAGTGTTATCATGGTGTCATGTAACATGAAACAAAACAGAATGCATACGTAAGCATACCATTGGCATATGCATATATACACATATTGTGCAAAGCAAGATCAGTTATACCTGAAAAATAACCACACTTACCTGTTAATGTAACTTAAAGCAACATAGGTTGGCTGCTGAAGTTCTTGTTTCTCTAATACACGTGGGTCTGTATCTGGAATAAAAAATACATGCACTGAATTGAGTTTTCTATATTTACATTAAAACATATGGGACTATATACTGCAAAGTAACATAAACAAAGACAAGAGATATGAAAGAGCTCAATCCAGTTTATCCATATAGAGTGTGCTTAGCACAGCACAATCATTTGTTCATTCATTCATAAACACAGTATTGCATTACTTTACACAAGAATTTGAAACATCAACAGTGATGTAATTTCCAACTGTCACACAAGCTTGCACAATCCCCCTCATAAATATTAGTTTTCACTGCTTTCCATGATTTACAGTGTTAAAACAATCAAACTTTCTTCTTTTTTGACGTAGCTATTTCTAAATATGGTTGACACATTTTGAGATGTTACAAGAGTGACTAAATCTCTTAAGATGGGACTTGATACTTTTCTTCTGCATTTCTGAGTTTTGCTTTCTCCCTTCTCTACAGCTTATTTTCTGAAGCTCTCAATCAGAAAAGTCTGACAAAAATGCACTTGAAGCAAAACGCTTGCCAAGCAGAGCATTGCCCACCAAACGCCCTGAAGCAAACATAATCCTATTCCCTCAAGTGCATTCATTCAAATTAAAGAATATGTTTTCAATCACTGTTTTCATTGTCCTTTTCAGTTAAGTTCTGCTTTTATCTAACAAAGAAGTAGTCTTGGTTTAAATTTCTGAAACAAAAAACAAGGGAGTATGCCCATAGTTTATGTAGTTCTCTTATACAAAAAAAGAAAAAAAAAAAAAAAGGATTATATTGAGGTTTCAAATACAGCCTTGCCCGACATTGTAGAAATGCACCTTTAGGAGCTGGGCATAAGCAGTCTTCAAAAGTTCCCAATGGAAAATGTGCATCATGCCTGTGCAGATTACTACATAGTCATTAACAACATATTTTATGCATTACTTTAAAAGCAATTCTGGGTGCAACTTCTGCATTTAACTATAAAGAATACAAACTGCTTTTACTAAATGTCTCCCCATAGCACTGCTGCTATCCATCTTTTATTTCTGAGAAGCATCTACTTTATGTTGGGGGGGAGGAGGGAGAGGAAATTCAAGCAAAACCCGTATTCTCGATTGTTCTTGCTTCATCCTACAACTTTAAGCATTATTAATCTTTAAAAGCTCATTACCTTAATGGCCACATTTTTTTTAACCTGATCAGTTGCTTCTGGTGGGTTTTGTGGTTTTTGTTTTGTTTTTAAAACACCATTGTTTTGAAATCTCTCTCTGCGGCCCTGCCTTTTTAACTAAATTGAATGGGGACTGTACCCAAGGTAGGTGCATTTGTCACATCACTGCCAAAAGCAGATAATGTCTTTATTCCCCTGTCCCACCCCTTCAAAGATTCTAATCTTTCTTCCTATATCTGCTCCTGCAAAGCTCAGGCTCCAGGATTTGCTAACATGCCTTTATCGATATGTCCCTAAAGAGATAAATACCTTTAAGGAAGTTCAGAGAAGAGGAATAAAAGCACAAGTGCCAATCCAACCAGCAACCCCAAGCCTGTTATCCTTAAAAGGAGCAGATCTTGGTGGTGCCTGGGGAAATTCTGCAGTAATTACCAGCATATCATGCTGTGCTCCATATTGAGCCAACCAAAGACAGCAAAGCATCAGCTATCTTCCGCGTCATCTTTATAATTCACTTCTCTGAGGCAAAATTAGGTTCACGCAACACACAAAGATCTTTTACTTGCCTTTGTTTCTATAAAACCCCCAGTCACTGAGCAGGCCAAGCATACAACTGCTGTCACTGTGAGCTCCATTAGATTTACACCTCGGCAGTGCACGGCCTGCCATGAAACTGTCTTGATCCAGAATGTCAGAATGTCTGCAGAGCATTAGTCCCAGACAGGACTATCTGAGAACTACCTCAACTCAAGTTTAGGGATCTGTGGTTAAATGATTACGTCTCTACTAACCCAGTTCTTAAATGGAATTAACCTCCATCTATAAACAACAGTTTCTTTGACTGAAGTAGACAAAATTAGGGCTGGTTTACAACAGAGTACCCACGGAAGAGGACAAGGGAAAGCTCTAATGAAGAGTCTACCACCTTTCTGCTGCTCGCCAGCAGCTCACTGTAACACCAGCTGAAGATGAAAATGCAAAGACAAAAACCAAAAGCCCCATAACTTTTGTAGGAGCACAAGTCCTGTCTTTCAGTAGGTGCTGCCTGACACACGAGGAATGCACTGCACACAGTCTCTATTCACTCTATTTCCCCCTCCACATATCAGACTTCAGATGTATTTCAAGTCGATTGTGTTGTATATCCCAAATTCCACCAAAAAATAATCCAGGAGGCGGTCAAGAAAATCTTGTACGAATTTAGCATTCAAAATGCTTGACAATTTTTATTCTCACTTCTGCATTGTAACGGGAACTGTACATATTATTTCTCTTTTCCAGCTATAGTAATAGAAGATAAAAAGAAAGCACAGAAACTCGTGCTGGGGCCACCACACAGCCCTCAGAGAGGATCAGAAAGGAGCAAAGACCGGGCAGCTGTGCCATGGGTGTCAGCAGACACATGGCCACGGCACAGCCCTTCCCCAGGTGGAGGGGCATAAAGACCATGCCAGCAGTCCCACTGCACCCACCAAAAGCCAGCACAGCCTTGCTATCCAGGGCACATGCACACTTTGCTCACCACTGACAGCTTTTTTCTCACTGACTTAAAATGCCACCAGTCCATTCCTTCCCACCTCCGTTCCCCTCTTCCTCATCCTCTGCCCAACCTCAGCCAGCGCGTTCCCTCTCTCCTGCCCCTTCCTAACCCTGGTTCCTGCTACTCATCCTGCCTCCCCTGTCATTCTCTCCTGCCCTTGGCTGCTCACTCCTTTCCCCTCGAAATGTCCCCACATATGAACAAGGAAAAAAAATCACATGGAGACAGACGTCTATAACCACTTGTTCAGTCTTGTACCACAGGACTGAACTTATATACAATTCTTTACCTGTGCTGCCCTCTTCCCTGTGGCCCCTGACTCCTGGCACTTACTGTATCTTACTTCCAATTTTCACAGTCTCAACTTACTTTCTTGATGTTAGTTAGCATGCTTTTGAGCACAGGGTGAATTTACATTATTGTTAACAACTACAGAAAGACCACAACCATCCCAAGCTCACTAAACAAAAACAAAAAAAATCGAATAATTAGCTGGCCTTTGTTTTTTTTTTAAAGATAGCAAACACAGCTACAGTGAGATTAAGTAACAGTATTCCCTCATGCTGAACTTTCTAGTCTGGACTTCCAGTGCTGTGCTCTCTCACACCTAAACACATTCATACAGACACTAACACCGTTTTCTAACAGACACTGCCCAAAGCCACAGCCTCTGAACGCGTGTTACCCCACTGACCAGGGTGCTATGTATCGGCCAACACTCAACTACCTAAGTTGAGGATGACAAGCAGGGGAGGCAAAAATCTGTTGTCAATCTCACAAAATGGCCCTGTATAAATGTAAAATGTTTAGTCAATGTTCCTTCAAACACACATAGGCTGGTCCGTCAGCCAAAAGTAGCCAAAACAGTTTCCAAACAGACACCTATAATGGGTTAAACACTCAGAGATGACAAATCTTTTTCTTGACAAGTATTTAAGCAATACAACCTAGGACTGATTTGAGCTCACTTTCTTATAAGAAAAATACCCAGACAGCACACACATCAGAACAAGTACAGGTTTTAAAGGGACTGGTTGATAAGCATTACTTTAACTAGTTACCCTCTCTTCTTGAATTAACACAGCCTATCGAAGACTCGCTACTTCATTAGTTTTGCAGTAACAGTTTAAATCTGGTAGAACAAATTGCCACCCACTGTACATTAGTTGCCTTCATCACTTGTCTCTTCCCATAAGCACTACATTCCACTGATTTCATTCCACAGTGGGAACAGAGAAAGCACTATGTACTTTCTGTAATGCTGTGAGATTTTTTTAGCTATCTTCTCTTATTTTACTATGGTGTTAAGATTTCGCAAACAGTTTTTTTTCTTTTTCGTTAATGACATGTTATAAAAATAAAATTTTTATTTCATATAAATTACGCCAGGGTTTTGTTCCAGGTCCCCCCACCTGACTCTTAAAAGAATAAAGTGTGGGTGCTAACACCAACAAGAGAGAGTTACTCAACTAATCATCCATAGGATTAGACACCTTCAATTTCTCACATCCGCAACCTGTTTCATATTGGGCAACCAGATTAAGCAGCATGAGCGTATAATTAAGTCTAAGACCGTAAATTGCACTGCGCCATCTTTGAACTACTCAAAGGAAGCCAGGCATCTTCTGTGGAGCACATTCTCACAAAATGAACCCCTGACTACTGAACCAAGCTACGATTACTAAGTCACCTCACTCACCTCACTCTACACAGAAATAACTCACAGCTTGAAAAAAACTGCAAAATCCTAACCTGGTGAAGTATTTTAAAAAGAGCAAATAATAAAAAGGCATATGCATCCTGTGTAAGTGTCTTCATCAATTATATAACTTTATTCTACATGAGTATTCCTGCACGAAAATACACGCCACATCTTTGTTACTATATAATGGAACAACAAGTTTTCCCCATAAGATACAAGAAAGTTATCATAAGCAACTTCACATGAGAACTTCACTTTCATAAAGTTCCTGCATTTAAATCACTGTGAAAAATCACTTTTCACCTTATAAAGGGCACACAGAAAAGTGCTAACAAATTTCAGCGACATTATTTTACAGCTGCAAGCTTTCTTCTTAAAGGGACTACGAAAGGTCACTACCACTAGCAAAGCGGTAAAGATAGTCTCAGAAGAAAAAATAATGACTTAAAGGAGGTAAAGTTTAAACTAGTCTTCAATATCTTGAATACAAAGTAGCCAGTGCTGCTTTTACCCCACTGTGCCACCACTTAACAAGCAGAAGTTGTGGTCAAGATTGACAAGAGTCCAGGTACTGAAAGGACTTACGAATCCCTGTTTACATACAAATGAAGCAACTGGATTTTCCAGACTTTTTTCGTAGCTGTAACCCTCCAGCAGACACTGATGTTGTAAATATTACATGGTGGGGGGAGGAAGGGTCCATGTCCATATCTTAAAAAGACTTAGGTTTGAAAATCACATCTTCTATCAGCCATGCCATTACTTAAGCCAAACAGTTGCAACAAAAGCAGTAAGAGAAACTCCCCTTGTCAGCTCAAGGGGGTTATTTCTGTTTCTGTTTCATCTCAAAAAAAGTAACAAAATGCCTCAAATGCCATGAAAATAATGGCCCTACAAAGGACTTTAAAAGCACTAAACTTCGTATTTACAAGGACCAAGGACTTGCATTACGATACGTCTCCCAAGTAACTTGGAGATGTTTATGATCTCACCTTTTTGTGCAAGATTGGTGCAAGATCGCAGTGGAATGAACTGCCAAGCCAGAGGTCCCCCAGATTCACAACTGGCTTTGTCAGAACATCCGTACACACATTCCACTCGCCCACCACCAGCTTCACAGAGTGCCTGTCTTGTATTTCACTTGGCCTTGAAAACTGGCTGATATAAGTCTGCTCAGCTAATGAATTAAAACCTACACTTTCCTTGAAACTAGCTCGCTTCACTAATGATGCCAAGGCAAACATTTCTGTTGGCTTCCTCAAAAGTCTGCAATTGTTCTTAACATGGATGTAGCTTAAAAAGCCAGAAACAGATAAATTCAATGTTACTGGAAATCATTCCCCATCCAAAACCTCCAATTACAAGGAAGCCACTATGAATATCACAGTTTGATTTCCAAATGCAGTGTTACTCAGGTCTTCTTATGAATTTAAAGGATAAGATCACAGACAACTATGATTTTACAGATACTAACACAGTCCCCTAATTATATCTTTAATAGAAAAAAAAATTTCCCTCATCTCCAAATAGGAGATGATGCTCTACACTTCAAAGACAGAAGATTGGAGGATAAATACTATGATTCTGCAAGAGTTTTAAACCTACTTGACTTGAAGAACACCTTAATATTTACACACAAGTTTAAATTCTTTCAAGTTCATGGTATTAAATGCCACAGAAATGGATTTACCGAAATGTGTGAAACAGATTAGATACCAAACTCTTTCACATTTACGGATTAAGCTCTCATTAAATAGATGACTAACCAAGCTACTTTCAGACAAGTACAAACAAGAAAACATTGTCTTTATTTCAATTTTCACAGTTTCAGTGAACTCCACAGGCTTCAGGATATTTTTTAGTATGAAATTCTCCCTGTTTGGTCTATGCCAGACTTGCAAAAATTTCTCAGTTAGCTGCAAACAGTTTATTTCCCCCCATCAACTTGCTCGTAAGTGCACGAAGCCATGAAAAAAAATCCTGAAAGACACAGCCTTCATAATTACAACACAAAGGTCATGAAACTCCAGTCTTTCTGGCCCACTGGGAGACAGCTCCATCAGGCTGATAGTGCTCTACTGGCACTCCACTGCTGGTCAAACCGGGCCTGTGTACTTTCCACTCAGCAACTGATTGATTACAATTGCTGCATTAGTGCAGAAGCCCAAAGCCAAGGTAAGGCATCACAGGTCGCAGTCCAAAGTTTAAACTACTGTGGACCTCTCCTAAAGCCTGGAAGCACAAAAAAGTTAGCATTAATCCTAAAAAATGCAAATTCCATACTATGCGTGTAAGCAAGTGATTAGCAAAAAGAAATACCAAAGAGAAGATTTATTTGAATGAAGGCTGCCTCAGGAAAAAAGCCAACAAGTACATATTGGGAATGCACATGCAGGCAGCTGGAAGGCACAGAAAGCAGAATCTACTGACTTAACACCCTGGTTTAGCACACACTAGTCTCTTCACAGAGGTGCCCTTCACAGGGAAGCAAGGCAGTCTTCATTGAAGTTCCAGAAGAAAATGAGAATTTGTAAAAACTGGCTCTTCATAGGAAATGCACCCTGATCATAGGGATACTACTCCAGCATTTTACCTTCACTACTTGTTATGACTGCAGAACCTGTAAGAAGCAGTTGGAGGACATCGTTGCAAGTGGGACCATATAAAAATGGGGGTCACAGAAGTTCAGAAGTGGCCTGCTGAAAATTAAAACACAAAAACCTCCAATAACACCACAACCAACAGCATCGATTCACTGCTGCAGACCAGCACATGTGAAACTCCATTTTGTAAGACAAACTCTGTGAGACACAAGAACTCAGAGCTTTGTCGTACGAGAAACGGTATCTTGCTGGGTGATAAGGTAGTACATGCTACTTCAGATAACATACACAGAAAGAAATCTATGCTTTGGTCTTACAGCAGAGTAGAACATTTTTCATATAAACAAACAGAAGAGTAGAACATTTTTATATAACACCATTACTGAGCAATCCTGTTTCATCCTTGCAAGCTGCCGCTATTTAATTCAGACTGTGAACTCTTAGAAGTAAAGGCCATCTCTTACCTCCCATTGCCCAGCCAAATAGGGTTGTGATTACAGCTTCACATGTACTAATTTAATGCAATAATTACTAAAAGGAATTCAGGTTAAATGGTGGCTCAGCAACACAACTGAGTAGATAATTTGACATTTTCGGTTTTTAATTTAAAAATCAAATAGCCAAGTAAATGTAAACAAAAGGATTTGCAAATCTTCTGAAAAGTACCGTTCATTTAAAAGAAAAATTATGATATAACCATATGTAAGAAAAACATATTTCAGATATGGACAACAGAAAAAAGAAAGAATGCATGAAGTCGAATCACGGATCCTGAATCTTTAACGTGTTCTAATTTCTGCAATTAAGTTAATTATTGCACACTAGTAAGTGACCACAGTGCTCCTCAGTTACTGAAAGCAACCTTTGGATCTGTCATGCTGTCTTCAAATAGGCAATTAAAGTGAAAAATGACAGTGTGCATAACTTTCCTGTGCCATATATTATATATAAATAACACAACACACAAATAAGAACATGACAGAAGTTCTCTACCCAAACACTTGATCAACTTAGTCATGCCTTCATCTGTTCGTTTTAAAATATATTACTTTGCTACTCTTGTGGTCCTTATTACAGACAATCTACTGCCTTAAGAAGAGTTTTCCCCGGCCACAAATTAAAAGAACTTTCCATTCTTTGTCCCTAAAATAATTTGCATTAACTGAGGTTGGACAGTATCAAATGCGCTAGGATAATCACGAGGTAGTGGACAAATCAAAGCAACTGATCTGGTCCTTTGTTCCTCAGCGGGGCAATCTGGTTGACCAGAACTCACCTAAGGTTGCCCTAAGAGTTGCTTTCTTGCTTTACACAAATTTACAGTACTGTAAAACAAGTGCAGAATTTGAGAAATTATTTATTTAAAAGATATTTAAAAAAAAAAAAAAAGGATCATATACTGTAAGCATCCCCAGCAGGAAGCTTGAAGGTCACATGCAGCCTGTGAGGAACAGCTCTCTTTCTGTCCTTAAACGGTGTGTGAGCTCTCTGCGTACCATCCTGCATCCAAACCCCCTCTCTCCAGCACAGGAGCACAACTAGCATCCTCTCTCAGCAGAGAAATCCAAGCTGTGGCCTTTCCTGGTCCCATTAGAAGCCAGGCTGATTACAGACATACAGACCAGTCCACGTGTGCCTCCTCAGACCTCTGGCATAGCTAAACAACAGGCTACCACCTACAGCCTGTGGTTGCCTCTGACAGAAGGGATGGCACCTGATCAACCAGTTTTTAAGCCAACTCCCATGTGCCCCCTCCTCCAAAAACCCAAACAAAACTCCAGCAGCAACTACGAAGCAGGGAGCTGTGTAGGAGGGTATAACCCTAATTCATTAAGAGAATAGTACTGTGCACTGTGATTGCAGACATCCCCATAATATTCTCGGTAGCTCATGTCTCAGAATATAAAAAGTAAGGCTGTAAATCAGATACTTAATTTCTATTCAAACGGAATGTAACTGCTGGTAACTAGCTGCAGAGCTACAAATGTCAAAAAAGGCGTCTCATGATCTTTCAGGTGTAGTGAACTGCAAGCACAATTCATGTGCTGCGATGCTTTTCCACTTATTATGTTAATTAGTTTTTATTTGAAACACACAATTATTGCTGCAACCAAACGCAATAATGAATGGTTACTTTTAATAGGCAAAATATTAATTAATCAAATCAACAGGAGATCAGCAAAGTGCTGGAAAGGTCCTATAGAGAAGGAAAAAAAAGAAGTCTGCTGCTACTTCATTTTACTTTTTAAATTGTGAGATGTATTCAATTTTTAAGCATTTGAAATGTTAACATCTTGCTTGCAACTTCTAAGTACAAATATACTTAATGAAGCTTGAAATAGAGAAAAATTAGAATGCCATTTTCACGGAATTTCCCAACATCTAATTCAAGTCAAATAATCTCATGAGGTGCCACTGGAGAGTGTTAAAATAAAAGGTCCATTCACACTTAACAGTCAAGCACACAGGACATAACATATATTATTACTAATCTCTAAAATGATTCCATTTCAATAATGAATTGAGTATTTTTATTCCTCACCACACTATGACGTTTCTTTCGCCTGAGAGTTTTAAAAACTCATATACTGTGGAAAGGCACTCACCTTTAACTCACCCGAACTGGGGAAGGTCCCTAAAAGTAATTAAAAGAAAAAGAAGTCCAAAATTTAGGGATATCATTCTATACTGCAACAATAATAAAATTACATTTATGGCATGCAGCACCCTCCTCAAACACACACCCCAGCATGATGCTCTTCTTAATCACTTTTGTAGGTCCCGACTACACTCGGTGCCCTCTGCATGAGTGGCAACACCACAGCTATGTTAGCAGAGCCCTCTAACAGGGACACAGCAAGAGCACATCAAAAGGGCTTCTTTTGTTGACATAGTTGTATCACCTCCCCAGATGACACAGGAGGCCAATAAAAACACTCTGACAGCACAGCTGTGAGCCCCTGTGGGCGAGTGGGTATGGAGATGCCTGTCAGGGAAAGTGTTTTTCATTCCCTGTGCTGACAGACTGGAGAGAAAGGAGGAAAAAGGCTGAAGGGTGCTTTCCAATGCAGACCCAGTCCTGCACGCAGCTTTTCTAGGTGTTTAGTCAAAAAACCCTGTTTCCAAAATTCACACATTTCTCCCCTCTCTAAGGTCATACACATCATTACCCATAACATTTGGAAGCTGACAAAAAAGAAAAATGAGGAGCATTCATCTTGCGTTCAGCATTTTGCCAAAATTATGAGGAAATAATTTTTGGAGTTGGCAATGGATTGATTGAGGGTTGAGCTTAGTGGGTTTCTATGAGAACCCAGGCCTGGCCTGGGCAAATCCATTGGGAGGTTTGGCCTTTTTTGGGCAAAATCTGGTTAACTAGTAGTAGAGCCATCTTTACATAAACCAAGTCTGTGCTTTTTCAAATCAAGCATGTGAGGTGAGTACACGCTTAAATCCATATTCTAGAATAAACAGTTTTGCATAAAGCAAGCAATTATTTCAAAACAGCTAGTTTTCCTATTTAAAAAATTGAAAATTTATAGGCTTGTGTTTTGCCTTGTTATTATTATTACTCAAATACTCAAACCCTTGTTCTCATCTAGTTTTAATAATGAAAACCTGGCTAAACATTCCAAAATAAATAAGACCTAGTATTACTTTAAATAAAAGTTCAAAATATGTATCTTGACAGTTCTGATGCTTGAGGGTTTTATTTCCCAAAGTAGTAATGATCTCCAGGAGTTAAAATAATATGATTATATCCCAACTCCATGGCCAGCTAAACCACAACTGAACTTCAGTGGCACATATTTCATCTGCAGTGTCAGAAGATCTCCATTTCAGACTATCAACATAGCACTAAATTTTCAAGTGTCATTGAAAACAGGCCACTTCTAATTTTGGCTGAAAGCATTAAAACGAACCACTATAGGCAGCACAGCTAATATTTCACAAATTAAGCCTCTTCATCTTTACCAGCAATCAAAAAGGAAAGATTTTTACTGTAAGTTATTTACTGTGTCTTCACTCCTCTGCAAACAGTGGTTGTAGGGTTTTTTGGTTTATTTCTTGAGGGAGGGTTGTATTAGAAGGAAACAATACATTTTTTTCCCCTGAGTCACTAAAATTGCTATAAGAAGCTTAACTTCTGGGCTACTACTTTGCACAGTCTTGTAGGAGACAGGCTGGATTACTAATCTCCACTTCATGCTGACAGGAACAGGGAGTGCATAAAACTAGGCCAATTTCTGTAAGGAAGAGGGAAGTGGCATCGTTACCTAGCGTTATTCAAGAGAAGCCCCCTCCAGAAGATGGCAACCATGGCCGGTGGAGCCAGAGGCTGATGGAGCAAGGATGGGAACCGACTGAATAAGAATGCCCGGTGCTCACATAACCTTTATTTCCTGAAACGTCTTTTCCAAATTTCATTTGGACATACTATGTCTTACACAATTTTATTTCATTGGAAATAATTTCACCACCAGTGTGCCTTACCAAGACTATGAACAACTTCACCACTCTTGTCACCATGCTATGCATGAAACATACAGCAACAAGCCTACCCCACGGGGAACAAGAAACACACACACATCATATAACAGTACATTTCTTGCAGGGTTTCTCTCTCCCTCTCTAAGAGGAAGACATCGTCACTGAAAATATTAGGTTCACCTTTGTGCACTATTGCTAGGCAAAGCATGTACTACTCTGAAAACAAACTGACAACTATTTTTATTTAGGTTTATTGCATCTCTTCTATCGCACCTTTTTAAAGTCTAATACTCAATCACTGGGATAACAAGGACTGGTATGTTAGAAATTCTTTAAGTGCTTAAAACAATTCTTAAAGTAACCATAAGTCTTGAGCAACAAGACCGTTTTGTTTGCTCTTATGTGTTAATGGTGGAGCAGATCCTCCGCACTTTTATACCTTTGATACCTGCTCTTCAAATTCCCTTCTCTTGAGAACTAGTAAGGTAGAATAGATTATTTCACCTAACTAAAGTTACCACCTCAGTTCCAGTATCTCCCAGAGAAGCTGTGGATGCCCCATCCCTGGAATTGTTCAAGACCAGTCTAGATGGGGCTTTGAGCAACCTGGTCTAGTTAGTGGAAGGTGTCCCTGTCCATAGCAGAGGGGTTGGAACAAGATGATCTTTAAGGTCCCTTCCAACCCAAACCATTCTATGATCTCCACCCAGCGGAACCCAAGTGTGTTAAGTGGTCTGGTGCCCTCCACTGACTGACATCTGGCCACCTCGGTCCAGCTCCTACGGGACAAGAGTTTGCAGAGCAGGGAGGAGGTGATGTAGATATTTATGACTGAAACCGGATGCCATCTCAGCACAGCAGTCTGAACCGATATAACACGAAGATAAAAATGAGGTCTTACCCTCACCCAACCACTCATGAACTGAGGCTTGCAGAGGGATGAGAGGAGACGTTTTTTGTCCTGGGAAAGGCTGGGCCAGTCTCCTTTGGTGAAAAAACTTTGGGTTTTCAGCACAGGCAAATGACTTTCCTCATCATTAAGCCCACTGGAGATTTCCACAGGCTGAGGCACCCTGGTGTGTGCCACCAGCAGGGGCAGGGACAGGAGGGGAGCAGAGCTCCAACCCACGGAGACAAAGTCGCTTTTAACCCGACCAGCCTTCCCACAATGGGCAGCGGCAGACACACCCTCACAGGGAGACACAAGTGGCAAAAAAACGCCTCGTACGCGCCCTTAGCAAAAGATGGGAGAGAAACGAGACATTCGGCTCCGGTGTGAAATGACATACCACCGATAGCGGGTCGTTAAAGTGACGGGGATCGGTTTGCACCGGATTTACCGCAGCTTTTGCAAAGCTCCCGTGCGCTTCCACGCAGGGGCGAGCAGCCCGCAGAGACCGAGAAGGACCGACCGGCCACCGGCACCGCCCACCCGGCTCCGCTGAGGAGAGCCAGGCCGGCCGCGCCCCCTCATGGCGGCGCTGAAAGGGCGGCCCGGGCGGCCGGCGCCGCT
>VWZL01004996.1:57457-153183 GCA_013396915.1 Stercorarius parasiticus | reverse complement strand
CCCTTCCCGGGCGCTGCTGAGGTCTGGCAGCCGCCGGCGGCTGCCGCCGTTTGACAGGCGTTATTTCACCTCCCCGCAACAGCAGCGGTGTTCGAGGCCTTTCTCACCGTCCGAGTTTTCTCCTCACAAGGCACTGGTGGCAGCCGCCGTGTTTCCCCTGTCATTTGTGGTGGGCACTTAGCTCCTCACGTGCTCTACACCAGTGGTGACGGGAAAGATGGTAGGGAAGTACCATATTTTATAACAGTAACGATAATAATAAAATCTGCCCCTCTCAGGGGAAGACAGAGCAGTCAGTCAGGGCAAGCGACTGAGAGGAAACCTGAGGGTGACAACCCACCAGGGAAACACGGGGCACTGCAAGTGCCACGGCAAGGCCCCAGCTCTGCCACTGCAGGCCGCACAAAATGGCTTCCCCGATGAACACTGCAGGTACACCGGTTCACCTTCACAGCAGAGGGGTGTGCAGCAGCCTCGGCCCTTTATCGCCACTCGGTACCATTAAAACACTCCTCTTAAAATTTACAATATGATCCACTGCTTAAATACTAAGTGTGTCACCCCTGCTTGGCTATTTCTTTTCAGTCATTTCTTCAAAACAGAAAGGTATTGAGATACTTTTTATACTTCCTGTAGCCCTGACGTAGAGAAAATCAAGCTAAGCCTCGATGTCTTTGAAAGACAAAACTAAAGGCAGGGGAAGATGAATAATCAGTTTAAAATAGAAAATAAATTCAGATAAGCCTAAAACTTTTGTCATTAAGTGGAGATCTAAGGAAATCAATGAGCTTAATAATCAAAGATGTTTTAAGGCCAAGGTGTGTTCTTACACATGATATTTTTACTTTATTATCCCCATCAAAAACATGCTGTGTTCAACAAATAAAAATTCCCCAGTGTTAACACAAAGGAAATGCAGTAAGTTACCAATTCCTTTAAAATTCTAATACTCTCTTCGCCCTCACACAGAATTTGAATATAGAATTATTAATCAAATAGTCACACCAATGAATACAAAGTTAGCTTTCTATAATCTAAAAAAAAAAAAAAGTATTTACAAGTAAGACAACAGGAAGACTACTCACTAAAAAAGCTCACAGAACATTACATTCAATTCTTCAGCTTCGACAGTTTTGCCTGACATTTGTGTAAACTGCAGTGTCTGTACTCCCTTTATGTTTCATGTAATGGAAAGTAACAGAAGGGCACTGCACTATTGGCAGGTGGAAGTGGTGCTCCAGGTTCATGCAAGTCAAGCTCAGGAAGGCTTCTCAGCAGAGAAAGCTCGTTTTCTGCTTAGGAACACCTAAGAGGATCAAGCAATCTAATAAATGCATCAATACATCAAAAATATGTTTTAATTAACTTAGGGTAAGGTAAAAGATACAAAAGAGAAGATTTCCTACAAAGAGTAAAATGTCTCCTTGCACTGAATTACGTATGAAGAAAATACATTCACTCATTTTTGCACGAGCTTGCTATGTTGTGTATTTCTGATGTCTTGTAAGAATGCAGACAAGCAATGCCTCGCTCCTAGCTCAGTACAGCTTCAAAAGGTAGTAATGCTCTGTTTCAAAACAGTGTTAAATTTACTTGTTTAGAAGTCTGTAGCCATTTGAAAAATGGATTATTCAGAATCACCAAAACATTGGTTATTTTGCTCTTCTTAGGTATTGTAAGTAATTAGAAACAAGATGAACTTGGAAACAGGTAGGTGGTAAAGGAGAACATCAGTGATGCTGAAAACTCAAGCAAGGCCTTCTCATATCATGATACATAACTATCTACCATATACACCTTTCCTGGTATCTCAAAGAAGAGATGCACATTCCTTTAAACAATCCAGCTGCTAATTTTATGTTTAATTGTTGCAAAAAAAAATTACTTCTTAAAGTGATGGTTTAGTACCTTCTAAATTCTACTGTTGTTACTACTAAACAGCAATTAACTGTTAGAAGTTGATAGCGTTATCCATTATTACAGTAGTAAATCTTAATATTATTTTTATTCTGTACTATTCCTCCTCGGATCAACAGCTGATTATGAAATAAAAAGCACACACTTGTCAAAATGGTTTAAGAGATTTGGTAAAATGGAGAGACTTAAGATAAAGGTTCTGATGTCCAATTTAAGGACAATTTAAACTCATGAATATATTTATTCAGCTATGATGTTACTTACTCTGTTGGAGTTATTTTTAAACACAATTTCTAAAAATTCCCTAAAAAGCATTAAATAATTTGGTCCAAAAAGACTACCGGTCTTTTGTCTGGTCTGTCTATAGAAGTCTATAGAAAGATACTTTCAACTTTAAAAATAGTAATTCTTTCTCAAAACATATTTCAATAATCATCTCACAAATGTAATAGCACATAACATTAAAAAAATAACATCACCTTTCCAAGTATGTTACTATATGCAACAGCAGATGGCTTCTCATTTGTAGTCTGTTTCTCTATTCTCAAGAAATAGCCTAAAAAGTTTAACCAAGCTCTTTAAAATGTTTCCATCAAACACTTGTTTAGAAAGGTATGGCCTATTAAAAGGGTACTTGTTGAGAGGAAGAGCTTGTTTGGTTTGCCGTTTCTAAACAAACTAATGAAAGAATCCAATTGGCAACAAAATCTTTGTCCAGGTTCAATACACATCTGCATATCAGGATCAGGACAATATAACTGCATCCCTGATGGGATAGTTTCATGATATTTAGCTAAAGCTGCTTTGATCTCTCTTTGTATTCAGGACTAACATGGAGTAAGTAAGCGTGGAAGTTGGATTACAAAAGAAATTAAGACCGCCAAAAGCATTTTCCCCGCCCCTCCCAACAAGCCTTTTCTATTCCCTGCTCTCCTATTTATAAATACATCTGCTAAGGCTAAGTGAAGTACCTCCCTCTCCATTCAGTCTGGATTTTGGCAGCTTTTAATATTCATTCCTTAATGCAGTGTTAGTGTGCTCACCCCTTGCTCTACAGAGTGGTATTGATTTGCAGTGAGAAGCAGAGAAATGCCTACTAACTCCTCTGTAATTTATTCTAGCTCTAAAGCTTTTCACTACAGTCAGTAGACTACCTAATAGCCTAGTCAAAATGAAGACAAATATCTTCTATGACAGAAAACTGCTGGGAAGGTGGCATGAATTAGAGAGTATGGAAATAAACACCTTAAACCACCTCAGTGGGAGACTGACATTGTCTGTCTGCCAATGAACTGCAGCCAAGATGCTTAGAAAAGCCCCATAACAAAGAAAAAGCTGCATATTGTTCGAAGGTTCCCATGTCAGCACCATCCCTGAAGCCAGAAACATTAATAAATTTTCTTTTGCTTTTCTTCTTTCTGGGGAGGAGAAGGGAGTTGAAATCAAAACAAACAAACAAAAGTATCTGAAGAATACTGCTTTTACTGCTATCTGTACTTGCCAAGTACTATAATGCAAAATGCTGGGGTTGAAGGTTGCTTGTTTTTGTTTTGAAATGGGTAACAGAATCCTACAATTTGGCTGCATAGTAAAAAGCATCAGACACTCCTTACCAGAGGTTCTCCACGGCGTCAGCTCAGAAACCAAGCTTGCCAATTTGATGAGGTAATTAGCCTTGCTTACATCTTTTCCCCTAATTAGATCTACCTTTTTCTCCTTTACATATTTGCAAACGCTTTACTAAATTTAGTAACAATCAAATGCACCCAACCGACAGCTGTCAAAAAATGCCCTCCGTATTGCCTTGGCAAGCAGAATTTCAGTATGAGCAGTCAAAATTTAAATTTTCCTATTGTTATATCACTGGGGTAAACACCAGCTTCCAAGTGTGAAGGCATGTACTGGCATTATCATTCCAATACAAGATGAGACCCAAGTACTCCAACAACCCATTGCAATCTGACTTCAACAAAAATAAATCTGGTGGAGTAGGCTGTGGAAGGAAGGCACAAGAAGGTACAACATGCTCTAACCTGCCTCAGTCTAAATCATCAGTGGACTAGGACAGAGGAGGATGACAGGAGGCAGGCTGGCACTACAGTCATGATGCAGCCTGAGGTAGCGTCTGCTAGAAAGACAATAGTCCATTCTCCATGTCCATGCAATAAATGGTCTCTCTGCAGCTACCAGCTAAGATTATAAATCAGCATGTTTTGCAATATTAAAAGCCAGTCCAGCTGCAAAGGAACCAAGATCATAAATTCTTTTCAATGCACCTTTGAACAGCATCAGGCAGTGGCAAGGCTTTCCTGAGAACGTTAAGACAGCTGTAAAATAGCTGCTTCAAATTTAGTTTCTATTACAGGAGATGGAAAAGACCCGTATGAACTATTTAATTAACAGATCAAGCCAGTAAGACCCATGAGGAAAAAAATCAGCTCTTAACAAAAGGTTCTAACTCTTTTTCTTAAAAAGATTACATTTTATATTCTATTTGATGTTTTTGAATTCAATTAAGACAAAACCCTGGGTTGAAGAACATCTCCAGATCTCATCTCCCCATTGCTATTAATGTCTGTCAAGTTAACAGCGGGGGTACAGTTTGAGGTATTTGTCAGAAGGATCAGCATGCTAACTAGAGGCCTGAGGAATCCACACACTAGCTCTTCCTCACACAGGCATGAAAAAGGTCATTGCTAATCAGTTTATTTTCTCATATGAAGTCAAATGGCTCCTAATCTCTAGCTGATCACTTCGTTTACCAAAAAGGAAAGTAGACTAGTTTTTCTACAACTCAACAGCAGCTGTAGTTTCCCTCACGTTACCTATGCAAACCGCATCTTTGCTGTACACTAGACCTGGTTATTTAAGAGCAGGTTTGGAGTGGAAGGGGAAAGGAACACTGTAGTATCTTCCAAGACCATTAAAGGATCCTTGAATTCTCTGGCTAACGATGATCAATCGCTGCAACTATTGCTCAGTGCTTTTATTGAGACTTGGACTCTGAATGTGAGAAGAGCAGCATGTTATGAAATCCGAATGGATGCCATCAGTAGAAGAACTATAGTTGATTTTCTTTAAGTCCAGTTACGCTCAACATGAACCAAGAAGGGAGCCTACTAGCTAGCATGTTGTCTGGAATAGTGGACATGGAGACAGTAACAAGCTATGCCACAGATCTCTAAGACAGGACTCCTAAAGAAGTGAAGCAGACGTGAGAGTTTCGTGGACTCTGTTGAACAGATTAGGAGATGACATAGAATATTATATCCTTTTCTGTGTCTTACAGCAAGTTCGGACACAGTCCTGGTCTCCAGCATAACCAAGACATTTTAGATCTTGTCTTCTGTCCAGGTATGAAGATCTTCATATAATAATGTAACAGCTTCGTTCCTCCAGGTTTAAAGCAAAGATGAAAAAGAATTGTCATGAGGCGACCAGAAAAACATTGCAGACAAAGTACTGTTTTAGCCCACCATCACTAATGGTAATGCTTATCTTAAAGAAAATTAATAAGTACCAAAGTTAATTTTGGTCCAAATTTTAAATAACAGAGTGAATGTTCTGTACTGGACAGGATCAAAGGCTGCAAGTTCCATTTCCAGCTCAGCCACAGATTGTGTAACAGTCCTGACAAACTCATTTCTTTGATCGACTCACCTCTTTTTTATGCCTCAACCCTTCTTCTGTTTGTTGTGGATAAAATAAAATGAGATTCCTTATACTACATTATATTTGCTGGCACAACTAAGTATCTACAGACAGTGAGATGTGAGATAACTGTACTTGGTGTCCCTGCCCAAGGCAGGGGGGATGGAACTTTTAATCATCTTTTAAGGTCTCTTCCAACTCTATCCATTCTATGATTCTATTTTAAAATCTTGCCATAAACACACTTCTTTTCACACTTCCAACAAAAACAAAATGCCATTTGCCTACATTATTACCAGTAGTATTAAGACAGTCATACTTTACCGCTGTAAACGAAGGCACAAAGAACTCAAGCTGTAAGGTACAATGCTGAGGAGAAAATGTAAGAGATTCTATGTATATAACACTAGTCACTGCCTGCGTCCAAACGTTCAATGATCTACAAGTACTTGGAGCCACCAAAACAGAGTGATTGGGGTGGGTGGGCAGGATGACACCCGAAACCACAACTACCACCCTGAAAATCAAAAAGTAGTACTCAGTTTGAGTTCACTGTCATGTTCCTGGCAAAATGTCTGCTGAAGCACTGCAGAGAATTTTATAGGCCTAGAGGAGACACTGAAGAAATACAAACAAATCAATGAATACCAGCAGTGAGAGATAAACAGTTTCAAATGTTTCATACAACTAGAATCACTTTGCAGCCAGATTCATTGCCAAGATGAAGACTTAGAAAGCTTCTGTCAGACTATGTCCAATTACAGTGCTTTATGAAAACACAGGGGATACAGTATGCCTTGATGAGAAAAAACAGTGTATATATAGGCTCATCATCCTCGAGCAGAAAGCACTGAGGTAAGTACTAGTTGTTATGGATACGTCTGCATAAGTAATGGTGTTATTGCATCTAACCTTCAGTTTTCGTTTATTTTGTATTGGAGGCTGTGGGTGTGTGCATAGAGATTTATGGTTTATGTTATAAACTTTTGTCTGCCACAATATCCTGAAGTGTTCTTACATTGCATGACTGAAAAAATACCTTCAAGAGACGAGTTTAATGTAAAACCAGACAAATCAAATACAGTATTTACAATACTTCAAAAAAAGGTGCTGCTAATTGTTCTTTTAATCAATTTGTGTATTGCTCAGTTTTATAACTATTCTTTTACAAGCAATGAATATAAGCTGTTTCTCACTGAGTACACACAGTTAAAAGTGAATAGTTTTCGTGACAGAACAGAGACACAACTCATTCGTGTGTTCCTTCTGTCAACTGACCTCTTACACTAAGAGCCGTTTTTCTAGTGACTGATGCTATACTGGGGAAAAAAACCCAACCATCACTGATGACCTCACAGTTACTAATGAGGCACACACAGGCTAGAAATACTATCATATTCTATACATTTTCCTTTGTATGCTTAAAAGACAGGAGGAAAGATTGTAAGGACCACAAGAATCAACTATCAGATAAAACTCTAAATCAGTTTTGGTATTAATACCCAGTAATATAAGATACACATCTGAAACGAGCTGTGTGGTTTTGTTGGGGTTTTTTTGTTTGTTTGTTTGCTTTTGTTTGGGTTTTTTTTTAAAGTAAATTTAAATTTCAGTAAGAAAACTCATACTTACTAGGAAGAGATAGTCTGTGTTCTAAGACTTCCTGGTAGACAGATAAATCTGACAACTCCAGAAAAAGTTGGTTTATGTGTTTTGTATTTTTAAATGAAAAACACAACTTTCTTTGTCCTGTTTGGGTAATAATTTTTTTAAAAAATAAAAATCTTGCCAGATCTGGAAATAAGTCAAGTGAAAAAAATCAGATTCCTAGTTTTTTATCTCAGTGAAGCAACTTCATGGGTTTGAATTATCGAGACAGTGTATAGAGTTTAGAAGCTATGGGCCTACAAAGCTCAAAGATGATGATTTGAAAAGCACTGTAATAAATTAAACCCTTGGCCTGTTTCCTTGACCCTCCATTCTCTTTTAAACCCAAGTGTGAAAAACCTTTTCCTCCTCTCCTTCACGCCTCACCTGTCAGCAGTCCATAAAAGTAGTTTGTGCTTAGGTGCATGTTTTGGTCAGATGAAAACAGAGCAACAAGAGAAAGCCTTCTGTTCTCTTCCAATATTTGGAGCCCAAGAGGCTCCATCAGCCTACAAGAGTTGAAAGGAAGTAATCTTTCAACCTCTTCAACAAACAGTATTTGACAACTCGAATTTTTAGAAACTTTTGCTTCTTTACTATCTCTAACAAACATCTACTGTGTTAAAACAATGAACAGTTTTCAGAGACCTGTAACCTGGCCCAATTTGAACAATTTTCATTAAAAAAAGTCCTCTTTGCCCTCTGTTAAATTCTAAAACTTGTTCCAAAACAGAGATATGGATCATCTGAATTAAATGGGTGTCCTTTCTTTAGATTAGGGAAACACATTTTTTTTCCTCATTTTCTTTAAAAATCACATTAAACTTTTTATTAAAAATTACAAACAAAGAACATGTCCAAAAGCAGACATGGAACACAGAAACATCAGTCCAAATGGCTTAGATGTGGAAAGGGTATAATTAAAAACATTTCTGAAATGGAGAATGGAAGTTCACAGAGAGGTCTTACCACAATTTCTTTACAAATCTCAGGTGGCTCTGTATTTTAAAAGTTATCTCTTGAACATGTATAGAACAAGGAACTGTCATAAACAAATAGTCTTACCAACAAAACAAGAGCACCGTGACAACACAAACACAGAAGGAGATACTATCTAGCAGAACCTTTCTTTGTATTCCTTTAACTCCTCTCCTTTACTTTGAAACAAGAGTGGAGAGAAAAACCTGCCAGATAACTTTGCACCTTATCTATTTAATAGAAGCCAACCTCTGAAAGGGAAAAGTAAACCCTTCCCAGTTCAGAATTTCCCAGCTTAGTTTGTGCCAGCCTGTGGCACCATCAGCATTTATTTCTTGTACTATTCTTCCAAATTTCCTTCAACTTTTTGACTGCTCCCCAAGTCTGTTTTTTTGCAAAACTCGTAATTTTAGCTACCTCCATACACACAATCTGAAACATTCTTTGAAGTACAGAGTCAGCAAAGGGAATCAGTTCAGATCAAAGGGACAGCAACTTGTCAGATGTACGTGTTTTCTGACCCCATTTGATGTTTGTTATCACAATCAGTTGCACTATTATTTCTTCTGCAATAACAGGATCAACTGAACACCTTTTAATACAAGTCCTGCTATTTTTTAAAGCTTCGCAAATAATTTGCCATGGAACAAAATTTACCACCATCCACCTATATATGGGAAGAATGACTGAAATTAAAGTAACAAAAGAAAAAGCAGGAAAAAAATAGTCAGATCAATATGGAAGTAGTATTTTGAATAGGATTTTTGGCTGCATTAAGAGATTTAGCTAGGAATGAGATGATATCTGCAATTCCAAAATTACGGCACATTCTTCAGAAAAGTACTTAACTCCAATATACCTCTTAAGTCAGCCAGTCAGAAATCAGTAGCAAAAAAAAATAAAAAAAATGCTTTTGCGAAAATCAATGCTTCAACTAAAAAAGCATTCTTTTAACAGTTAGTTTAGTTTTGTATTTTAACAGTTCATTTATTTGCATATTTTGATGACCAAAAAAAAAAACCACCTAAAAATGCATACACTCCTAAAACTAGCTCAAAAGCACCAAGAAATTTTAAGCTAGGAACGTCAGCCTACTGAAACAAACAGAACTCCTAAAAACACCAGTTCCAGAAGACTGGAGCATCTCCTAGATGGAGGTAAATTCTTTAAGTCTCATCATGGTGAAGCTGTTCTCCCATGTTCTCAGCAATGCTCGGCCATAAGGAACTTCTCACTCCATTGGATAAGCAGCAGCATTTCTTTCCCCCTACCCTCAGCCACATCTCTCAACTCTTTCTGTGAGGACTCCCAGTTTCAGGAATAGGTACATTCAGTCTCACTATGCCTGGAACTTCATGTACCCAACGAGCTACTGGCATTTGGCTCTGAGCTCAACCAGAAAACACTGCTGTATGTGAGAACTGCCATAACTCTTGTTTATTTTACCCATTCTAATGTGTTCACTGTCTCACTCTCTCTTTCTGCCCCCTCCAGCCTGCTTATAGCAGCTATGCAGCAATTTTTTAAACTTCAGAGGAAATCTGAAAACCGACAAAAAAATGGTCTCCAAAACCAAAATTCAGGTCTGTATTTGACCTGCCAAATGAACAAGTACTGTCACCAAAAGACAAGCCAGACAAATGCCGCCAGGACAGGGAGCAGCTAGCCTGTTCAGATGAGCAACCAGTCTTTTGAGATCTCAGAGATAAACCAGACAAAATGCTGGACAGGAACAAAAGGTACAGTAACAACATGGAAAAGCTGTAGCCTAGGATAAGAACACAAACGGGGGAATAAAGGCTTTCTGAATTTAATAATTTTGCAAAGCCAAATTTAACTCATAAAAGTAAGTAATTTGAAGCTGAGCATAAGATTTTATCCTTCGTTTCCCGTGGCTTTTGGAAATAACAGAGTGCATCATACCAACTCAAGACTGCAGAACAAATTCTAGAAAAACTGTTTGATACTTTACCCACCACAAGTTTGGAAGGAATTTAACTATGCAAATTCAATTTACAGCATGCTATATATAGTGATAAATTTCTGCATGTCACATGGAAAACTGTTTCTGTCTTTGTTGCTGTTTCTTTCCTAGGAGGTGCGAGAGTAAGCAATACTATTCAAAATTAACTCAGAAAATAAGAGATACAAGAAAGGAACAGGTATTTACAAAACAATTTTCCATGTATTTTAGACAGTTATTAAGATGGATTCATTTCATATGCTATAGCCTCTGGCATAAGCTTAGAAGAACAAATGGCTTGATCCTGCAACCTTTCTTTACACAGCTTAATCTTATCGCCTTTGAGGAGCAACACACATGATAAGAGGGTAAACAATGGAGGCCCTGAGATCAAATAACTCAGATAGACAGATACCAAAGTGAACTCAGACGAACTGAGTCTCACTGGCTAAGAACTAGGTGCAAATAGTACCGGAGACGCTTGTTTTCAGAATTCTTGTGATACATTACATTCATCTTTTGGGCTGTCAAGCCACGATGACAGCGCTGGCAGCAGAACACAGAAGCTGAAGTTAGAGAATGCTCTTATCAGATGCTCCCACTCTCTGAAATAATCACGGCAGTAGTGTCAGACAGACGTAGGCTGCCCCGTGAAATCAGGCACTGCCTTTCACAAACTGCAAGCCAAGGCAGCACCACAGCATATTGTTAACAACGTAGTAAAAGTTCAACTCTTGAAATAACTGCCATAGTGGAAAATAGGTAGACTGCACTGGGCCACAGCTACAGAAAGAGCAGAGATTTTACTTTTCAAAATATTACTGCTGTCATGCAAAAGGACTCTGGGGTCAGACCTCTCCAGCAAAGCAGTCAAAAATGGAAGCAATTAATTTGTCATTACTGAGTTTATCAGCCAGGATAAAATGAAGTGTGCAGGAACTGTACCTTGCGAAGCCTCAGATAAATGGTAATTTGCTCTGTGAAAAGTTCATGAGGCAAAAACAAGACCTCTGATACATAATACGTTGTGGCTAAGAGAGGACAAGGGTGGCAGTGCCTCTGAGAACAAGGTTCCTTCTGAGTCAGAATTCACTTTAAGTTTCAACTAAGATGAAAGTTAAAATTCTTACATCTGCTTACATTTGTGCTAAGTGATTGCACAGTGAAAGGCGATGCAGATGAGAACTTGCAAAAAAATGAGAGCATGTCATTATTAAGGAACAGGAAACCAGTAGCCCAAAAAATAATGTCAAGGAAGTGATCACCAGGGACAACAGCTGGCTAATACGAGAACTGAGATACATGAGTATGCCCATAAATCTCGTTAGCTCATCAGCTATCCCGACCTTGATTTTTGCACAAAATGTTAAGTTTTGTCCCACTTTCATACTTTCGACTCATTTTCCACTTCCTAGGTATTCAACACAACCACTTCTGTGGAAGTGACAAAGTCCATATATTCAACCCCTCTATGTGGTTCACAATAGCATGCCACAGCTGCCTGAGCTGCTATGGCCTTACACCTTTCAGTGCAGGATTATGACATCTTTCAACAAAGCATTTTTGAGTTTAAATGGTTTGTCTTAAGGCTCGCAGCAGAGAACTGCAGGGTTTCATGAATCATTGCAAAGATGGAAGTACCTGCTGTCAACAAACAATCACATCGCAACTGTTTCACATAAAACCAGTGGAAAGACGTATCCGGAGTAGTCCCACTTTGCATTCCTTTACCAGTGGCTCAGAAAACAAGCAGCCGTGGAAGTTACAAGACCACACACCCTAGGTGAATAAAGTTATTTTCACTGTGATTGCTTATGTTCTTTTCACAAAGGTTCATTACTGGAATTTTCACTATTAGGTGCACTGATCTGATTTCTGTTAGACATCTTGCTATGTATGTCCCACTCCACATCCACGACACAGGCCTTACTTCCACATAGGCAAAAAATCCCATCTAAACAATACCTCATTTCAACTCCTTTGATTTCTTTATGAGCGTACTGCAAATGGGTATGTTCCAGCAATCTCTGTTTGTACCGAACTTTGTTTGGGAGACCAGAGAGCACCAAAGCAGTGGCACTCCTCAGAGACCACTAGCAAGGATGCCTCCATGGTGACAGTATGTTTTAGATGTGTTAAACATGATGACTGCATAGTATTTTAGAAGAAGGATGAAGATAAATGCATCATCAAGTTTGTGAGACAGCAATGAGGTATTTCAATGACTTCTATTACCTTTAAAAATACATACTAACTTGACAGTGCTAAGAATCAACATGAACCCAACTGATAGAAAGTGTCTTCAACTACAGAAGTAGTTGGGAAGCACCAGGGAAAAAAAAAAAAAAAATCACACTTCCAGTTTTTCATGGGACTAGCAATGGAATCTAGTTATGATGTTTTGACAACACAAGCACTTAGGTGCTTTGTTAATCAGCTTTTGAAACTTTGAGTTTAACTTTGGAGCAAAATAATGTTTTGATGAACACAGCAATATCATATGAAGATTGTTCAGGTGATTAGCCATTTTTCTTTGTTACATTTCAAAAGGCAGATCTATGCTACAGACCTAGAAAATGCTAGAGTATGTCACAAAGGTAACTTCTTTAGGAAAATGGAATATTTCAGGGAATAAGTGACAATATTCTGAGTTGTGAAAACAGAAAACGTCAGATACTACTCTATGCAGCTGCTCAGTTTTTTCCTGGATTTTATTTTCACACTCTTCCCCCTACTTTCCCCACATATATTCCTAGCATTTTATTTTCTTTTATAGTTCACATGCTAAGCCCCTATAGGACTCTCAAAATTATACTCAAAACTCTGAATTCCAGTGTAATGCAGCAGACTACTAAGAAAAAAAATATTACCTGTAGTTCTTCATAATTTGTGGGTTTATATATATATTTGGTAAGTTTTACATACGAAAGAACTTCACTAACTCTCCTCTGAAGTCATCAAGAGGTAATACCACATTAAATAGTTTTTCTCTTTTATATGGAGTTTCTTTCAAGATTAATACCTCAAATACCCGATCTGGAGAATTTAGCAATGAGCAAACACAACCAGTTCTATAAACACCATCTGCTGTCCTCCTTAGGAATGAGAAAGCCTTTTAGGATGCTCAACAGACTTAATTTTTAAGAATCATGATGTGGAGATAACCCACCATCTGTACAAGATATTTTTAGGGCAAGCCAAATATTCTGTTCCCTGCAGATTACAGAGAAATGCACATTATAAACCACATAGTTGTAATTTAATGCAGCTAGAAGCCACATCACAGACACAATGTGATGCTTCTCAGTAGATGTATGAAGGAACTATGGTTTCATCTCAGAGAGAATATAGTTACATAAATACATTATATGATGCCCAACATTAAAATTAACACAATTTCCAAAGTAGTCCCATTCTCAGACAAAGAGTTGTAACTTTCTTGCCAGCATTTCTCTCAAAAACATTGCTCCACATCAGAGCTCAAGAGTCCACATAGAATCAAGGCAGACAATTATGAAAAGGGAAGACAGACAAAGGAGAAATCAAATTAGACATCTGCTGTACAAGCCACAGAAAGAGCCAACAACAAAACATTCTGTCTTTCGCTCCCACATCCCTTCGTTCACTCCCCTCTCTTTGTCCACTAGCACTACAACACTTTACATTTTCAGGTTGAGTTGTAACAGACTCAAGACAACCAGTATACTACTAAGGTAAATGTATATATTTTATTCTGACGTATTATATGACACAGGATAGAATAACACAAACATTTATTTCCCAGAGAAGATGTTACAGAAGTAACAGATGAGTAAGGTCTCTGTTTCCAGTTTAAGTAATCTCATACCTGTTACCACGACACACACAAAAGTGCTAGGAAAGCTATCAGCTAAAAAATGAACTCTCCCACAGCAGCCTGGTTTGAAACTGAAGGTCAGCAAGTGCGTTTGTATCAGCCTGGCATCATGCATCAGGAGCCTTGCACAGTTATTAAGTCTCTCTTCAGGTACCCAAGGAAGTTAGAAATTCAAATGGAGTTTCAAGAAGAACAAACACATACTCCAAACCTATTAAAACAATTCAGGGAGCACTAAATACAGTAATTCCCTGTTGCAATTATATTAATGATGGTGCAAGGGAACTTCACATCAAGAAGCCTCAGAAAAGTCTAATAGTAGTTAAATACATTGGAAGGCTATTAAAGAAAATCTGCATTTATTTTATTTAAACCAGCTGCATAAAAGTTCTGAAGGAACAAGATGTAGTTATTACCATAAGCAACGCTAGAAGTTGCTCAGGTTCAATTTGTAGCCATTTTAAACTGAAATACACGCACTCAAGAGCCAACTAGAAGATGTAATTATCACAGCTCTGTTTTATTTATTTATTTAGTTATCCAACATTCCTCTGAAAGTTAAACATTTTTAAAGGAAATATTTTCAAGTAGAGCATGAATGTATTTTTCCCTGAGAGCAAAACAATTAGCACAGCAGGTTTTAATCAAGTGGTTTACATTCCCGTACCCTGAACTCTCCAACTACAAGCGTCACAAATAATATCTTTTTCAGATATCAACAGGCTAAGAAATGCCAGTTGTAATTACAAACTTTATGAAATTGACAAATGCTTTCGTAGTAACAACTGCTCCTTGCCCCCATGAACTCTCATAAACCAGGGCTAAGCCTAATGGATTCAGCCCTTCTGTAACCATACTCAAGCAGACTGTTTTGCACATTCTCGTACACAAAACTAATTAAACAGCATCAACCTAGCAAGATACTTGTAATCTAGGAATGTTTTAGAGGATGAGATCTACTTTAAATAAAAAAGCAGTAGATCTACCATTGATTAAGAAAGACTATAACCAGTAACCTCACTTTGCAGGTTTCCAGCAATTGTATGGGAAGAGCACAGTGACTTGTTTCCAAGTACTGTGGCAAATCTGAGCAGCATAGTTGTATCCCTCAATAGCAAAATCTTATAGCACTTTAAATTCACTAATATCGACCCCACTTTTACCTTCAAAAACCAAATTATGCATTCATTCATCATTACCTTTAAAAAGCATCTCCATAGCTACTTCTAGAATGGTCTTTCTAGAATAAAACTTCTCTGACCTGAACCCACATGAACTTATCCCAAAACACAGTTTAGAAGATCAACTGTTCTTTGAACATGAGGAAGAGCCAAACCAGTTTCCATTGGATTTGTTGTGTGTCACTTAGACCATCTGTCTGCACTTCTGGCGGCCACCCTACCTTCCACAGTAGTACCTCTACTGTCCTCAGACTCTTCCCTGCCACTTCCAATGCACACACTCTAAATCCCACGAATGCTGTCCTCAGCTTCCACACAGAGCCCCAGGACATCCCACTGCTTTAAATATGCAACCCTATGCCTGGTACTGGCCAGGCAGAAACAGCCCTGTTTGAGCTCCATGCACACTGTAACTGACTGCCAAATAAAGGGAAACTCGACAGTTTTCCTCCTCACTTACTCCGCAGAAGCAATAATATACCTCACCCCCAAAGTCTGCATGAAGTTTCTGGAAACTTACTATCTTTGAGTGAGATTTCAACCCACACTTGAGTTGTAGCCCACACCTGCCAACATATTCAAAAGCCATTAGAAGGAGATACAGTGGCCTTTAACTTTCGTTCCTAGTGAACCTAAGTAACCAGCTGCTGTGATCTTGCAGGAAGGGCTGGGTAAGATTTACTGCAATTAAATGTGTGCGTGCATTTTATTAAAAAAAAAAAAATTGAAAAAATTGCTTAGCATGTTACCACTTCCATGATTTATTAATTCCTCTAGCCCTAAGCTTTGTAGAGAACGTAGAAGCAATGGTGACTTGACCCTGACATAGCTTCCCCTCTTCTACTCCCCCATGACCTATTGCAGCATAACTCTAAAGACAAAAGGAGCAACATTCAAAACCTTAAAATCAGCAATAGCCAGCTCTGGCAGCCTCTTATTTCCTAAGCATCTTTGCTGCAGCATGACTGCCGTCCTGGGGATGATTTTCAGTATGTTTGCTGTACAGTGGAAGCCTCCATGGCTAGGAGTGCGCACACAGTAGCGTTTCGTTCCTGGTGCAAATGCAGCAAGATCACTCTTCCTGTTTTTAAAGGCAAACAGAACAGAATGTTCAACACACTAAAATTGAAAAATTGTTCCAGCTGTTACATGTTTTCAGTCACTTTCTCTTGCTGTCCTCATACACCCGATCCACTTCCTGTCATTACACAACAAATATCTAATGACAAAACTGCTACTTGTTGCAAATCATTTGTAATAATTCAGCCTTTTGGTGCTCCAACGTGAAACTGCCGATGGGGGACAAACACTCATGACACACAGCCAAGGTTATGAAGCTGCATATGATTCCTAATAGCCCTGGCATGCTTCCAGCTGTGTTAGGTTAGAGGATGACATGGGAAGCCACCAGATTGTTACTGAGACACCAAACGAAGAACAATTTCAAAACAGACTTGGGGAAAGGGGCAAAGCTGAACACCTAGACTGTGTGAAAGGTTATAGGGTATTTATGCTACAAGCCATAGCAGGTTTTTTCTGTCTCGCTTCTCTTGCTTAACACTTCAGCTTTAGGAGCAATGCACTAAGGGGAAAAATACCAATCTCTTTTTCACACCCTTAAATAGATGATAAAAACCATGGGAGAAGAGGGATCACGACCTGAGTTTTAAAATTCAGGTCTTGCCTATTCTAGCAGACCACAGTGACATAGAACTAGTGAAACAATGAAACTGCAATATGAAGAAGCACCAGAGTAAATTATAAGTAGGTGCCGTATCACTGCTTTCTTCTTCTTTCCAAATCTAGTACTTAATCAACATTTTTGGGAAAGCAATTGTGTTAATGGCTCGACAGTTCAGGCCCTGAGGTTAAGTACAAGACCTCACAGTAAAAATTTGAGTCCCATAAAAGGTTCTCCATGAGGGTTCTACCTAATATCATACCACCAGCAACATATGAGGCAGCAAAAGCAATTAAATTTAAAATAAAATTACCTGGAAGGCTAATTATTCCACCTAACTCTTAAGGCAAACTCCTTTATATTCTAAATTAAGAATCTGAGGCAGAGAATACTTAAAACTATGTTCAATTGATTCTTTAACACACAATACTTCAAGACCTACAACAGGTACTACAGTTTTAAGTGATTTTTAAATGAACTATTCAGAACAAATCTGACTCCCATACTGTAAACCTTTATGGTTTTGGCTATCAAACAAAATCCAGCCGTGTGGTCTAGGCAAATCTGTTTAGGACAAAGTCTAATGGCCATTTCCATGTCTGGCCAATTAAGTCAGCATGAAAGAAAGTGCAACAGTACAAGGAAGATGAGAAAAAGACCATCCAGTGAGACGGGACTAGTGTGGAAATTAGAAGACCGTGGTTCAACCTTAAGCTGCCCATTCTAAACAGCTAGGACAAACTTCTTGTAGTTGCCCTACCACAAAAAAGTCCTAAATGCTAGCTATCCTATCCAAAACCAGTTTAATTTTTAAGAGGGTGGATGCAGTGAGACGATACTATAGAAGAAAATGCTATTATGAGCCAAATATGTTAGTTCAACTAGGCTGTATCCCTAGACCATAGCATTTTTACACATAACATGCTCCCATTTTCCCTCAGAGAAAGGAGAACAACAGGACAGAGCAGAGCTACTGAATAGAGAGAATAGAGGAGCTGAAAGCTCAAATGGAGTTTCCTCATATTGCCCTCTAATCTGCGGTGTGACAGAACTGCAGGCTAGCTTTTTTCCTTTAAAACACAGACAAACCTGGGGATTGTTCAACAGGAAATGCAATACCAGTTTAAGCATCAGCAGCACACGTATCCTCCATTTGCCTCTTAGCCCTAAAGGATATCTTCTGATTAAGTTTAGAAGCAGAAGCAGCACAAACAGCCATAGGAGGACAAAACTCTGTTTATTAATGCAATAAAAATAGACTAACTCTGCACGTCACACTGCAGTAACGGGCACTGAAATAGTATTTTGCTACCTAAAAAAAAAAGTGCTTTCTCAGCAATACTGACAGCATTCGATACCCAACAGAAAACACTGCAGCCTCTTCACCCCTTAGCTCATCTATCACCAAAGAACACATCTCTATCACTTTTGGATACATTCTTCCAAATCACTGTCAGCAGTTATTCTGTTTAATACATGAGAAAGCAGCCATCCCTTTAAGTAGTGGGACAGAAACACTTACTCATAATGTGCAGCCTAAATAGTCCATTTCTGCTTTTTTGTAATGGACTTCTGCTAGCAATGATACTTTCACTTGAAACCCAGCATTAAAAGCATAATCTTTACAATCTGATTTACTCTCAGGCAGTACATAGAACTTCCTCAAAGAGAAACCGGTGGGGATTTTATTTGGAGCTGCCACCCAGAAGACATTGCTTATACTAGAGCTGTTAACAGCATCCACAAGGAAAATACAAATGCAAAGCTCGAAGACTTTTGTGAACATTACAAGTAAAAGAATAATCCCCAATTCCTTTGTACCACAGGGGCTGTTTTCCCCTCAGATCCTTTGGTATACAATTAGGCTTATGCCACTATGCTTTCCTTTCTCCTACAGTCTCTTAATCCAGAAAAACGGCATCTCTCTTCCTTTATCCCCTCAACCCCCCCCCTCTTTTTTCCCCTTTTTTTTTTCCTTAATTTTTAAAATGCAACTTAAGGGAATGATATATCTCTGATATTTCTATTCTTGAATCAGGGCTGGTTGAAATCAGCCAATGTATTTAAAGGTTGGAAGTGGAAGGAGAAAAAGAATGATGAAGCATGTGATTTGCCTTGCTTTCTAAAAAATAGAAAACAAACAAAAACAAGAGAACACAAACAGTCAGCTAATGTCATCCTAGCCAAAAAAGGAAAAAAAGGTTGGAACAGACTTCTCAAAAGTACAGCGAGGAAGGACTAAGATGAGAAAGTTCTGTTCTTGTATACCCGTAAATTAGCTAAACCCAAATTAGATCATGTTTTTCTACTTTGAAACTGTTGAGTTGCATCTTTCCAAGAGGGGAAGAGGGTCATCTTGTTCCCGGAGTGGAGTTGCTGATGTTATCAACCTTCAGCAAAGAAGGCAAATTTGCACTAGTTACAACATCCAAGTCCAAGCACTAAAGTTTTCACATGATCTGCCTTATATGCTAGAAAGCCTGGGATTCAGAAATTGCATGGAGTGGATGGGGCCAAAAAACACCCCACAAGGCACTGTCACGCTTACCTATCTCGTATCCTTTTGAAAAGGACTAAGGCAAATAAGCAAGAACATACAAAAGTGGTCTTTTTGACCACTGCTACTGAAAATAATCAGAGTAAACCATTAGTTGTGGACTTCCACGTCTAATTTAATCTACGAGCCAATGTGAAGACAGTTGTGGCTACCCTGGAGGTTAAATATAATTTACTCTGCTTTGTTCTACATTTCTGCAGCCTGTGCCCAGGCACATACTGACATGGGTACACTACTGTTACTACACTTGAGCTCAGCACATCTAAAGCTACCTTAACTTTATTACACGCTAGTATCACTACACTGTATCGAACACCATTCCTCTTTCTCCATGACCTCTTCACACCCCTGCCACCTTGTTCGTTCAGCAGCAGCTTCACTGCAGAGACAGGATATCTTGGGTAAATTTATCCCCATAGGGTGACCAATAAATCCTCTAACAGGGGACATGCGGCTTCTTGGCACCTCAGTTTGTACAGGGTACTACTCCTCCCACCAAAGCACAGCAATAAGAAGATGCAATGGGTAGAAGTACTGCAACTGAGATTACATGAAGTGTTACTCTAGGGACAAAATGCACAGTTCATTGCTTTTGTCCAGGAAAAAAACCAAAACTTCATTCACTAGGGACGTTACGTTTGGCAATCCGTGTTAGCACAGTTTCAGTGTAGGTTTGCAAAACATTTTGAAATGTTTCTATCTATAGTGCAACCAGATTTTTTTAATAGCATTGCTTTAATCAGAAAGCCATACTTCTGCATACTAATTTTTATTGCCAGTTTCACTTACACGCATAAAACAAAAACGCCACCAAAGCCCAATGAAAACATGTATGAAATTTCCCTATGAAGGTCATTGTGCAGTGAAAAAGGGTTATAAATGACACAGTCCATCAACATTTAAAGCCTGCAAATAAGAACAATTAAGATCAACTACAAAAGGGAAGTTAAACAAAAATCACAGGGAAAGGAATCACACCTTCAATTGATTTAAAAGGGCAGCAGAAACCCTGGCATGTGATTTACTGGCAGAAACTAAACACTCTAGTGTGGGCTAGTTGTAAAGAAAAAATACTGTCATTTTTTTCCAGTTTGAAGTCTAGTGTGCTGAATCTTAAGAAAGCACAGGTTCATCCAAAGTGCAAGCTTCTTTTGATGTTAAAGGGAAAAAAA
The DNA here is from genome assembly GCA_013396915.1 of Stercorarius parasiticus. Taxonomy (NCBI): domain Eukaryota; kingdom Metazoa; phylum Chordata; class Aves; order Charadriiformes; family Stercorariidae; genus Stercorarius; species Stercorarius parasiticus. The sequence continues at coordinate 132,580 of VWZL01004996.1, read as the reverse complement.
ATACCCCCCTCCATATCTTCGATATTAAAAAAGTTCATTAATGAAAGGCTAAATGTTTAATTCACTGGGATGGTTCTGGTTTTTGTCATTTTTGCATAGTTAACAAGATCATAATTCAAATAGGTCACACATTGTAAATATCCTCACTATATTGTTTTCCTTTCCTCTATAATTAGACCACCTTTTGTTACCAAGAATCCTATAAACTGTTTAACTGTGAATGGTTGTAAACTGCTCGTATTAAAAATTAGGCATCTCCTCCTCCCAACTTTGTACAATTGGGACTGCATCCCAAGAAGAAAAACCTATGGCACATAAAATCAACATTACATCTCTGACACCTCTTTCTGCAGGGGTTTGACCCACATTACATCATCCACACACTTCATACAGCTTCTGTCTTTTTCTCCATCCACACAAATTACTCTTGCCTAGCTGTCTACCAACAAAGGGAGACATACAAGCTCACTGTCAGCAGAACAGACTCAAGCAGTCCAGCTGCCGTTGAAAATAAAATCACTCGATCTTCACCAGAGCTGTAGGAAGGGCAGAATAGCGGCTATTCCAGCAGCTTCTCGGAGGCAAAATCAAAAGGTGCCCAAGTCCTGCTTGCTCAGGCCAGCACGCAGCAGCAGCTAGGGAGCCCAAGAGAAAAGACAAGGTTTCCCAAGACCCAGAACATCTCAGTGTTGCCCTGCTCTTCATTTGTCTATTTATTTTTAATATTAAGGTGCTTTCTGTAAACTCTGTCTAGACAAAAAGGTAGTCCTTAGGGGAATTGTGGCCCCATTCCTGAATGACCTGAGTCACTGCTGCCCCCCACAGGTATTTCCAAGGTTTTATTCAGTGTGTTTGCTTCCTGCCTAACTTCTTGCCATCCCCTCTACTCCTTGAAATCAAACAGCAGCAACAGCATTCCGTGCTCTTCTGTGTTACAAGTTACATTGCATATTTATTGGAATAAGTAGGGTCATAAGATTTAGCAGAAATTATTTTTGCTTATGGATATTAAAACCCCATGAACTGACAAGGTTCACTGAAGTCATTAGTAGGATTAATGGATCCTTATGAAGGCTACAGTCCTCTTAAATACACAGATTTTATGGAAAGGATAGTTTGAACTGCTTAACCAGAGATGTCATAATCTGAACTCTTCAATACAGCGTTAGTGGTTGATCAGTAAGGTACAGCAAAATGCTCATGAAAATTCTCAGAAACCTGCCATGCTTATTCTCAGGTCAAATGGACCAGAATGGGGAATATACATATGTAGTTTTAGGAGAAACAGCACTTCCAGGTTATTTTTTTCCCTACCTCATCTGAAAAGAGAAAGGAAAAAAAGAAAAAAATTGTGGAAGGAATCTGTGTGGGTGATTACATCATTCACCTACCTACAGGAGACTAAATTATTTTCCTGAGGTTAAACATAGGTTTGGTTGGGGTTTTTTTTGGTTGGGGTTTTTTTTAATTGCAATTTTGACAACAACTGCTGTTTGACCTACTCTGCATAAGTTTTGATGCTGTGAGTAACTGTTTTCCAAGACCACATAGTGAACTCTCATCCACTATTCACTGGTAGTCTAAAAAAAACCCACATTTTTGCCTGAAAAGGTAGATTTTGAATTGACATAGACATCATATTTCACAGAAAAACACACTTGCAGAAGCAACTTCATCTCCATCACATTTCAGGTAATTTGGTCAAAGAAAAAGATCATGGATTTCCAGATCTCCCAGGAAGAGCTGCAGGCTTTCAGTCTCCTTGCTAGTGGCACTGCTAGTGCTACAGCTGAGCCAGCTGTAAAGGAAAGTGAAGACAGACAGGATTGTACAATGGAAGACAAATCTGAATTCCCATAATTAGGCAGGGTGAAAACCAACCAAAACCACCCAAACCCGAAGGATTTAATTCACATGAAACAATAATATTATTCAGGAGTAGAAAGTAATAGAATGGAAAATAGTATTAACAGATTTAAAAAGATGCTAAATCCTTGAGGGGATTAGTGTCTCAATTAAGTACTATAGAAAAAGATAGCATAATTTTTCAGTGAGTACATCTATGCCCTGTTAATTTGCCCAGGACTTTGCCATAACAGAAAGCACAGAAGAAAAAGCCACGGAGATTTGCACTGCGGTTCCCTGGCTGCTTCCCAGCACATTCCACTGAAGGGGTCAAACAGCTCCCGTGACCACTGTGGGTGCAGATACCAGACAACACATCCCCAGCGCTAACAAACGTACTTTAAAAAGGTGCCAAACTGTTGCCTTTCATGATATCCCAAAACAACTGTGAAGCTCAGTCCAACATTCATTTGTAAACTTGAAAGAATATTTTTCAAGTATTTCATTATCTAACAAAAATTTTGAGAGGTTTCCCTCTTCCTATTCTCTACCGTATTTCAGAGGGTTTTTTTTTAAAAAAGAGAAAAAAGCTCCTATAAAAATAAAATGGTATTTGATGCACTACCATCATTACAATAACTAAAAGAAAACTAAACCTCTCTATTGCAAACTACTTTCCACTTGCAATAAAAACCTTGGTTTTCTCCTTTTAACCCCCATTAAAAGATCAGAGGGAATGCTGACATACAAGATTTGGCAGGCACTCAAGAAAGAGTGGGTACCCCATCAGACATCTCCTGTTCTTAAACACTAGACATCAAGTAAAAATGAATCTTGGCCTGATATCAAACCTTAATCGTAATCTATGGTAATTTAGCTGTTCATAAACGAAAACGTTCAACCTTTTTAAATTTTACCTTCAGGAGAAGTGAAGAGAAAGGGAAGAGTAATTTAATATTGAAAAACAGCTTGCTAAACGAGTAATTTCATTATTAGACTCCTTTAATCTTGTTCAGAGCACCAATACGGTTTATGGATAAGGAACCCATATTTGGATATCGTGATTTACATCCGTCTCTAAATTACCAATATTTCCCTTGAATCTTGGTTCACATCCCATTTTCCACTTACAGTATTTTGCCAGGGTTTCTTTTCTGGTACTATTGGCCTCCCTTTTCTTTTAATAGAGAAATATTTGCTAATGATAAATGATTCACCCTAGTCTGTCACAGAATATGAAATATTTCTTGCATAATCAGAAAAAACATCTTAACTAGAAGCTGGTAAATCACCTTTACCTTTGGTATAGTGCAAAGCTTAATACCAACACTGTAAATCATGTCAACATTGAAAGATGGCAAGCTTGCTAGCGTTATTAACAATGGTCACATATTACAAGCTTTGGAAATTTAAATTATTGCAAGTTCACATTCAAGTTAGTTCCATCAAACCTCTAGACTTCACCTAATGCTGTGCTCTCTATTTCTTCTGATACAAAAAACCAAACCAAAACAGAGCAAAAAAAACCCCAACAACCAAACCATGAACTGTGAATTTAAATGACATCACCCACAATCACTTTGGCCTTAGACAACAGTCCTATGAATGCTTCTGCTGGTAGAATACTAACAATGCAGTTCCTTAATGGTTTGGAAACCTAAGGTCTCAATTGATTCAAGAAGATAATCTGTGATCGTCCCCATGGAAGCAGAAGATACAGTCTCGAGCTTTTCCAAGCCATCACACCATATTAGCTGTGAATTTATAGTATCTAGGTATCTTAACATCACCCCCTCCTCTCACCTGGAGATGTCTGCCTTATGTGCTCAGGTAGGTGTACGGGTGCAGAGAATCCAATCTGACAAAAAATAACCATTTTTTTCCCAGCAGTAACTCCAAGATGTTATTTATATACAAAATCTAGCTGGTTAAACTTAATGCTGGAAGTCATTGCTGAACAAACACAACAGTTGTTATCTCACCCACAGAGAAGCCCCTGACTTCTTAAAAATTTACGCAAATACAGATACGTCGAATTTATTACAACCCTGCAATGGTCATAAAAGCTTTGTTTGGCAGGTAATCCTAGAAAGACTTGTCTGTTATCTCCAGAAACATTATATTTTAATATGGACTTTCCTCTTTCAGTACTATAAAAAATATGGAACATCTGACAATTATAACAACTCTAGTATCAAAAATGGCAAAATGTAGATCCTGAATAAGGGTGCTGAATTGAAAAAGAAATCACTCCATTGATATTAAACATGCCTTGTTCTTATACATGGGATTACCATATTGTGTTTAAGTGCTACCATACATTCCTTTGCAAAGCATGTACAGAATGGGAGGGGAGTGTTTACTGTGGACATTTTCAAGGGCACAACACTAATTAAATTCCAAAGACCCAATAAAATCAACAGGAATTGACATTTAGCTACCATGTATATCTCAAAAATAGTCACCCATCCAATGTCAACTTGGGAAAGATAGTAACTTGAAGTATTACCACCAATTTGATATAGCATTAATTAGCTACCAATGTTGTTTGCCATAATTGAAATTTTCATTCCATGACGAAAGCCAAAGTTTTGTATTTTGCACAGTCTTCATAAGAGACTGCTGTTACTGCAAATCATAATGTACTAGAGATACTTAAAAAAACCACAAAACTAAAAGGTTCATCGATTAAAGATTCAAACACAGCTTTTTAGCAAGTATTTTTAACAAGCTTGGTTAGACAGCAAATTACAAAAAATTGATAGAATAAAGACTGGATAAAAATGCTGTTAACCACTTAAATATATTGATCGCAGAAAGATATTTTCCTACTGTAGCAGTTCTAAAACCTTAGCATTTCTACTGTGAATTTGACTTTCCATATACTAAAAAACCAAAAGCAAACAAGAATTTAGTGGAATTTATATAGTAACAAAATGACACAATTACATTACAACATATAGAGGGTCAAAAAAAGAAGAAACTGAGGAGGTAAGGACATAAGGAATACAACTGAAGTTAAATGTATATTTCTACACACACACTCCTTACCAGGACATAATAAGGACACTCCTGGAAACCAACAGGCAACATATTTCATTATTAATTTTACTTAAAAAGTGAATTTAAAAAAAAAAATAACCAGCATCTGAAGTTGGAGCAGCTGTAATAATATGAAAGCGGCCAAGAGTTGTTGATGTCAAGCATACAATGACTACTCAGTGTTGGACAGTTATATACAGTGTAGGAGTTTTACAGTTCCTATGGGGAAAAGGGAGATTTCACCAGTTAGAAACATACTTTTTAGAATACAATATTGTATAGAAACAGACATTCACTTTTCTTTGAATCCAGAAAATAGCATGAGTGAAGTACATCATGTAAATAGACTTATCATTAAAAAAAATTCCAATAAATGCTAATACTCCATTAAAATATTGTTGATAATTTCAGAGCAAAAGAGAAAATAGTAAAAATGAAAGAATTAACACTTATGTAATCTGGGATCACACATGGCATATCAGAAATAGCAATTAAAAAAATAATCTTATTTTAGGTAATACATATGAAAACACTGTCCTAGTAAAATCATGCTGACATCAGCAGCAGCAGAAATTCATCCCCAGTATGTTAACTTTTGGGTCAAAACAGAGGGGCTATTCTAGTGGGGACTCTCCTGCTGATGTGACAGCTCAGATTTTAACTGGCTTCTCTTCACTCTGATCAGTGTGTCAATGCCTCAAAATAGTCCCAGCAACTCTAGTGGAACAGAAAAAATAAATTACTTCTCACTATATAAAAATCAGAATATCAGAAAAATACCAAAACATTACTCTATTTCTGCTTAAATCCTTGGGTCTTCCACCATACATAAAATAAAACCCAAACATGTGGAGCTACACTCTTAGTATGGTCAGAGTATGTTATTAGTGTATTCTGTGATGTGAAGGTCATTAAATTGATTCAACTTCTAATTCAATTTTTTTCCTCTTCAGAAGTAGTGGAGACTTAATTTTGAAAGACTGCAAGAATAACTCGTAGTTGGGAAACTCTCAGCAATAGAGACATTGAGCAAGCAGGCATGATGGGGTTACTGAAAAGATTTAAAAACCTGGCAATAATTAGATTTTGCAAACTCTGTCCAAATTTAGAATGTACGGACAGAAGTAGTACGTATCACTAAGTAAGTTATACTATGAAGAGCAAAAGACTATTTGCTGTTTGCTAAATACCTACAAGCACAACAGTGAAGCATGTATCGTGAAGTATTAAAGAGCATTTTCTCTGATTCCAGGTCTAATTTTCCTTCAAAGCATTAAGGAAAGAGATTCCCACCAGCCAGCCCACAGGGTTCAGCTGAAAATAGCATCATATGACTAAAGGAGGTGTTCTACAAGGAGGGAATATGCTGCTTCTCATGAGTAGGAGAATTATCCCAAGACATGCATGCTTTATTTATTTTGGGCAAAACTCACCCTAAATCACAAGTGTAGACATGTTTAATGATTCCCTTCTTCCCGCTTTAACGCTGCACACTAGAAAGCTACAAAGCGCACCTAAGAAACTTTTAATGAAGTACTACTGTAATGTGGGGTTCCACACCCTGCCCTACTGCAGAGGTTACCTCTAGCATTACTGTCTACAGACTTACAATAGGTGTTAATCAACTAGGGTTGGAAGGTGGATCTTCTCAGATTCATCTAAGAGCTCGCTAGTTTTACCTCACGACACAGACCAGCTCATAAAGAAGGGCATGGGATATCCTGTCTTTAAAGAACATCACAGCTCCCATCACTCCAGCCTGTAACAGGGGACGGATTTGCTTGGTATTCCAAATATTACAGTTATCCATGTACTGACAGTATCCAGGAGAGGGCAGGAAGGGAGGGAATTTCCTTCTAGGATGAGTGCAGAAAGCTAGGAGCAGTTGCACCACATTTACAGACACAGTAAAAGGGAGGAGGAATTTGAACTATTTGGCAGTCTCTGCTCAAGAGAGTACCGAAACGAGAGAACAGAAGTAGTATTTTGCAAGGCTCAGGTGCAGTTGCAGCATAAAAGAAGAAACCTGCAAGAACTCATTCTGTACTTACATTGTTAAAACTAAAGGTAGTATTTCAAGTAAATATTTATGTTACAGAGAAACATTAGAAGTACTAAAGATTACAACAAATATTACAGGCTTGAACATTAGGTAACTAATGTATACAAAAATTATAATTGGTTTAGACATGTTACACAAGAAGTTGCTGTAATATTTCAAAAACAAGTGAAATCGCAAAAGAAAAATCAGCCTATGAATTACAGAGGTCTTTACAATCACTGTCGTCGTAAACAGTATTAAAATAATGCAATGAAATTACCAAGGTCCTCAAATATGACCTCCTGCCCATTCACTTCTACTAATAGAAATGAAAAAAACATGAGGGGATAATTCAGAAACATGCATGGAAAAGGGTTGCAAATGCTGTTAAATTTTTGGCTTTCAGGCGAACAGAATGAGAGGAGAAAATTCCTCCCCTCAAGACAGAACAAGCACAAGTGGAAGTACGCCACAAGTGGAAAGAGATTCATGCTTAAAATAGTAACAGGATTAAGTTTGGGTGGTGTATAAGTTAACAGGCACAGAACATGCACACACCAACAGAAAGGAAAAAAAAAACAACTTCACAAAATAATGCCAAGGAAAACTTGAACAATCATTTGCATGTGTTTTACCTACTTAAAAGTACATTTATTTCTGGCTGGCTTTATATAAAAAAGTGTACCTTTTGCTCCTCTACCAGCTAGCAGGAAAACCAAGACTAAAAAAACACCACCAGCCCATACATATATTTTATATGCATCGTTTTATACTACCTATCTGTCTAAAATACATTTTTTAAAAAATTAAGGAAAAGATATTTGGAATTTCAGCTATGCAAACAGTTTCTAAAAATTTATAAAAAAATCTGAGCAACAGTAATTTCTGCAATTACTTTTGTGCGAAAACCAAAGACAGGTTTTACAGCAGCCTAAATTAGCTCCCTACAAATTCAGATCACGATTTTCTTTCAGTGGCACTTGTTAAACCTACATTTGATCTATTTTCAGTAAAGGAGCACCTTCTTTTTTATGGCTGTTACATTACCCTAGCATTTACACCACCCAGCATTGTTGAGATACAAAATACCAAACACTAAGTAAGAAATACCTGTAACAGAAGGATGGCCTTGAAATTCCATTTGCATGTTTTTGAAAACATTACTGGCCTCTATGACACGAGTAAGTCCACTATCACTATCAACTCATGCATTCAGTGACTAAAATTTAGTCTTTCACACGGTGATTTTGTCAGGAAAAGAAAAATATCATAAACACAGGCTCACTTCTCAGCAGACAAGAAGGAATATGCAAATTAACAGTATTTTAAAGTAAAATGGGCCAACAGTAAAAAGCCAAGACCTTCTCCCCTTCATCTTCTGCCTTCTTTTTATGATCTTTGTGAGGCTTTTATGAAGAAAAATACTCCTCTGCCCCTTCTCTTTAGGCATAAACTAGACTATCAAGCAGAGCTACCTTGACCTACTCTTCCTTCATCACGTTTTTTTTTTTACTGGTTAAGAGCAACTAATTTCTTCTGCAGAAAATAACTGGCACATTGGTGCTTGTCAGATTAATTTTTGATCCATACTTCGGTTAAATAGGGCATCAATAATCACGGTGCTCATTTCGTCAGAGCCGTCAAGCCAAAATTTACCCACTTTCTCCACGCAAAACTTGTCAAAAAAAAAAAAAAAAAGAAAGCATTGTACAATTATATCTTCCATTAGTCACCTTTCTCCAATGGGTTCAAATGAATGTTTCTCACAGCCCACTCAGTTTTTTTTCCTCCTTTGTAGTCAGTATACAGTTTAGAATAAAATGTTACCATTTTTTGCTGTCTGCTTGTCCATGTGCGTACATGAAAGTCGATGCTTATCTGTGTGGTAATATGATCGAACTACGCCAGAGTTAAAATGTACCCAAAGCTTTAACTTTTTTTTTTTTTTGGAGGGGTCTGTGTAAGTCAAGTCATATTTTGCTTAGAGTGATTCTTAAAGGGAAATTCAATGGGAACTGCAGATGCTTATCACCTCAAGGAAAAAAAAAGAAAGTCACTCTAAGGAGAACACATTCTGAAGATCCCCCTTCCCCATAATATCTAGTCAATCTAACCCCAGCTTTCCAATCCTAAATCCCACCACAACAGGACAGATTGTTTAGGGGGTGTTGTGCACATGTGTTTTGTAGCACTTTGCATGTTAGTNTGTTAGTGAGATAAATCCAGCAATTTAGAGCTGCAGAGTAGGCTTTCCTTCAAAGGATGAATTTCTGTTAAGTCCTTATCTGCATATAGGTGTTTATTTATGATCCTATTACCTGCGAAACTGTGACCAGCACTTTTCAAATATTCCTTAGGGTTTCAATTGTGAGAGTTAACAGGCAAGAATAAAAGCAGTGTTTTAAATAGCCTGTGTTGAAATTTTATACCTGCTATGAATTGCTCTCGAAGAAGTGCTCCAAAAGTAATCAGGAAAAGAATGTTCATTTGAGGTGCAAAACTGTGTCCAGAGAAAAAGCAGCCCCCCGACCCCGAGTCCTTCACCCAACAGTCCCTGTCAAACAGCATGGCAGCTTCCCCCATGATAATATATGAACAGGAAACTTCAAAGCAGTGTCGCAGCTTTGAAAGTGTAGTTCAAGGCTAAAAGACGATTCCGTAGAAGGACCAGGGGTGTTCAGTTGTACTACCAGACAGAACAATAGATTCAGGTACTGCAGTACGGTGTTGGCAATGTTTAAGTGCTACCCAGCTGCAAAATACTAAAACCAACTAATGCCACACACATCCACACACAATTTAATGCAAAATTCTAAGCAGTCCTATAATTTCACCTGAATATATACACCTTCTTAAAAGAAGAAGAAACCTCCTGTCCACATCCACCATTGCATCTTTCTTCCTATCTGAAGAGGTAAAAGTGGATGGATGAAACCAAGGAAGAAGCCAGCTATTCCAAAGCAGACAAAGTCAGCTGGTATATATATTGTTACTATTTAAATATCAAAACAAAAAATGGCTATTACAGCTTATTTTTGTCTAAAAGAGACATGATGCAGTGAAGTAACAATCAAGCAGTTCCACAGAAATTGCTTTATTAATGAAGTGTAATCTTCAGGATTCTGCATTCACCCAACAGAAGAAAACCAAAGCACTTAACGACCTATTTATCTTCCCAGGAGTATTTCTCAAATTGATACATAATTTTTTTACAATATAGCCAAATTATGACAGCAAGTATCCATCTTTTTAGTAAAGGTTTCACGATTTAAAAACATCTTTTCCATCAGAGAACTTTCTCCCCGGGTAAAAGCTACCAGGAAATTCTGCACAAGAGATGACAGTACTTATTTCCTTTTTTCGTTTCATTTTCTGCTAGGATGTTTACCAAAAGTTCTCACAATGGGCAAATCGTACCTCGCACCAATTTGGAGTATTCATCACTTACAGATCACATACCAATGTTCTCCCACAAAAGCACAGGTCCACACACGTTTGTGAAAGACCTTATAGATATTTATCTCCATACAATCTATTTTTGGAGTTACACCAGTTGCCTTGAAGGTTGTCTTTCCTTCTGAATTTCTTTCAAGTGTCTTTATCGCTGTAATGCATCTTGGCAAGCCTGCTACTTCCTGATATTTTGAAATAACTTTGAGTTAAGTTGAGAGATTTTTATAACAACTAACAAAGGAGCATGTCTTTAATTAATGTCTATCTATCTTTTGGTAACTGGAGTAAGCTTTGTTATGAATAATGTACTTCTCTGCACTCTAATTTTCAAATTGGTTTCACAACAGTTTTCACAAAATGAATGCCTTAAACTTTGAGCGACATCTATCAACACCACAGATCTCCTTAGCGTAAGCACATTGCCAATATCCCAATATGTCTGTTTTGAACCTGCCTACTGTATATATTTCTTCTAATACTTTCATTGCTTATTCTAGCTTGAAGTTTACCTTGAAACCCTCCGGTCTTTCAAATAGGAGACTGCTAGGCACTGATTGATAAAGTTTCAGTACCTTCTTGCAGAAAAGATATTACTTGATATCATTACCTGATTTCCTCTTGAAATATCTGAACAGCACTGCCAAGAAAAACAAACATTTTCCAGAAAGTCCTTGACCCATCTCAGCTCTGAGACATTGTTTCCTGCAAGGTGTCCTCTAAACTACCACTTACTCCAATTCCATCTGATCCTGCCCAGTTTACTGATAGTGGTATTAATTCTCCTCTAGATGGAACATGACAAGAAAGTAAATTAAAAAAATATATCATCTCATGTTCCTGTTAACAGCCTTCCTACCAATTGGAGATACTGCGTAAAAAGGAAAACAATATACACCTAAGCTTATCCAACTTTAAGCTTTATTCTTTTAATTGGTTTATTAACTAATCCTACTCAGTGATACTTTATTTTTAATCCCTGGCATTTTACACATAAATGCGTAAGCCATCATGTTTTTGACTTGAATATGGGTCATTTCTTGCAAATATCAGTATGTCTACTGATCTCTACTACTACCTTCCCTGCTTCCTCTCCTCTCTAACTCACAAACTTCTCTGCCTGCCCCATAGTCAGGCTGCTTCTCTTCCAGTCCAAAGGAGCATTTTCCACCTAAAAGGGTCAGCTCTCGTCCACTGGAGCAGAGTTCCACGTGCTCATGCGAGATATGTGGCAAAGGCACACAACACAAGCCTTCTCTTGTTCTGTTCCAAGAGAAAAGAACAGAAGATAAATACTGGAACTCTCTAAATGGAAATGCTTAAGGGACCTTAATAAGCCACACGGAAACATCTCTTCCTACGATAAAGATTAGTATTTGCAGTCAGCTACATGCAAAAACATAGATACTCCCCTATGTTTTGAAGTACACATTGGTCTTAAAGGGTCAATATGACTGATGGACTGTCTCTTCATAAATATATGTGCATACACTATCCCTGAGGCTGGAGAGCATGAAGAGGCTGCATGCAAGAACATACCATCAATACAGAATTTGAAACACTTCTTTAATATCTTTACTAAAGTTAAAACTAAAGATACTCACTGTAGAGGAGAGACTGTAAAAAAAAAAACACACAAACAAAAAAAAAAACCACAAAATCCCCTCAACTTGTAGATTATAAAGCATAATAACCATATATCCTTTTTTCATAAGAGTAACACTGACAGCAAGATTTCCCCATGGGATTCCTGTATTTACTGGTTTTAAATAATAGAGTAAGAACCACAACTTTATGTTTTAACAGTCTGCTAAAAGTCACTGGTACTGGATTTAGGGTTTGGTTTTGTTTCCTGAACTTCTACTAATCTTATTTTTATTATCTATTTCTTATTATACACCTGATTTCATTCTCTTGTTGTTTTACTGCTGATACTAATACATGCCTGGTCGTCTGATTTATACAACTTTATTTTGATAGCTGATCAAATTACTTTTGTGGTAAAACCTAGTCTCAAAGTAACAGCAACATCTAAGCCAAATGTAACTAACAGACCTTGCTACCTGTTCTTACAGAAAAATCTCAATCATTTACAACTATTTCACAAGAAGGTTGCAATTTTGTATTCTTGGCTTTTTTTAAACAGTAAATAAAGGGTACTTATTCTAAGAGCGAATGGTCATTGACAGATACTATGCATAAGTCTTTGTTCGGCTTAAGTCAGGAGAATTTTAAACTGTTATCAGGGAGAGGACATGATTCCACAGTTTAAAAGACAGGAATTCAAGCCTCAATGTTTCAAGAGATCAAAACTCTCTGAGTCTTGTATTCATATAATTTAAAGAGGTTTCTGAAGATGCTACTTCAGAAATTCATGAACTGAAAACTCATTTGATGTTCAGGTAGCTACCAAGTTGCCAATTATTATTTATCTGAGGTAGGGAGAAAAAAAAAACAACTCAGAAATTCATCCCTTATGCACGCCAGCAGTTGCCTTCAATGTGCAACGGCACAGTCTATACCCAGGACTGCTGAATGCGGCAACAGACTTAATTTGGTTTTGCTGTGCATGGCATATCACAGCTGAAGAAGGTTATTCTAGTTTTTGAGACACCAAATTAAGCCTGTGGGCTTTGTGTTACACTGAACTTGCACTGATGAATGAAGTAAGCTCCTTCTTTAATGAGCCAACAAGCAGAAAGGCTTCCAGTGTGATCTCACGTGATCGTATTCTGATATCCTGCCCTGGCTGTATTCTCGGTCTCAGTGCCCTATTTACAGATAGATATAAAACACCACATATCATACTGTATCTTGACTAGGTAGTAAATTCTGTGTGTAGATATATATACACATATATATGCACACATACACTACATTTGTGTATATATATGTACACGTGTATAGACAATAAATATGGATATATTTACACAAATCTACACGTGCATGCACACATTCATTCACAGGTAAATGACCACTTCATAAGGCCCATGTTTTCAGGGCACCATTAAGGTAATTACAGGAACTCAGACAGTATTTTAGGTGTGAGGACATAGCATTCCTGTGGCACAGGGAGCTGAACAAAGGGCAGAATATAAATGTGGAACCTTAGAAAATACAGACTGAGGATTTCTGTCTTTAGTATTTCAGTAACTTCCAGCTTTTGTAGAGGTATCATAAAACCGAACTTACAGTTCAAACATTTGAGTAGGTGCGTGTAGAGGACGGTCAATACATTAGATATTACAGTTTCAGAGATGGAGCTCACAGTAGTATTAAGAAGAGCTTGCACATTTCATCAAGGTCTGGCTGCCCTGCAAATGGTAAATCAGTAGTGCTTGTACTCCTGCAGATGGTTAAGTCCAGCTATGCAACAGCAGGCGCACAGAATTACCTAGCGCTGTTGTGCACAAAGCATAAGGCACAGTCAGATTTTCTGCTACTGCAGAAAAGGCAACATTAAATGTTTCGTACAGCTATTCCCTATATATCCGCCATAGACTGTATTAACTGCTGTCAAGTGTCAGCAAAGAGATTAAAGAGAGACCAGTCAACCATTTCACGTGCATGTCGGAGAGGAAGCCAGTATGAGAGTAAAACCCTGTGCCTGCATTCATCGTCTCTTGACTGGTACTAGGCAAACAACTGCCCAAAGCCATATATCATATTCAGCAAGGAAAAGACCTTCTGTTTTCCTATCTTAATTTGCTAAAAGGCACAGAGGGCTGCCTCCTCTCATGCCCTCCTCCTTTCTGCCACTCAGGAAAACATCCCATCTCTGCATCAGACAAGCATCAGTTTGGCCACCACCTCTCTGCTCTACAGTTTCTGCTGAGAGTCATGACAGCAGAATCTGAGTATATGTCTCTGTAGAGCTCCAACACCTTATTTGCTTTAGAGTGTGGAAGAACTGATAACTTGACATGTCAAAGCTACTTCTGCTTCTCTCCTGCTTCCAAATATTTTTCCTGCAATTTCTTTCCTCTTTTTTGTGCCCTCCTGCACTGCAAATATTCTAATTCACAGTCACAGCACTTTGGGCTGATTAAAGTGTTTGCAAGTGATGACAAAAATATGCTCAAACTGCAGACGGTTTGCAAGGACAGATCTGCCACGGAGAAGGAAAATAATTTATGAGCAGAACCTGCTTTAAATTTGCTGTAGAATCATTACCTTCACCATCCTCAATGCATCAGGAAAGCAAATAATTGTAATTACAGATGGGACATAGCTCTTGCATATTTAAAATAGTAATTACTGGAGTGAAGGAAGTCAAGTCAAATGCAGCAAGTAATTTTTTTTCTTCCACAGAAATAAAACAGATTTAATATTACCCTTGTCTAAAATTCATCCAATTCTTTAATTTCATATTTGTTTCAATTATATTAGCCTTAAAAAAAAAAATCTGACTTCTACACTTTAAAAAAAATAATTGCTTTAGGGAGATACAATGACCTTTCAATACATATTTTTTTTCTTTTTTCCTTTTCTTTTTTTTTTTTTAATGGGAGATTGATAGCACTTTTTTGATCTAGGCACTGTGCCTGTGAGCAAGGTGCTGGCTTCAGCAATTCTCCAGCTACTACAGCCCCCTGTTAGGCCCTCTGCCAGACAACACCTTATCCAGAAGAACTAAAAATGGACCACTGACTTCACTTGTAGTCTTCCCCAAGCTAGGCTCACAGTGGTGGTTTCAAGACAATCCTGTGGTGCAGCCTGACACACAGTTCTTGCAAAGGACAGGCTCTCTGCAATGAAAAGCAAACCGGCCATGCTTCATGAGCTCAAGTGAGGCTCAAAAACTTCCCACAAACTCATCTCTGGCACAGCCTTTCCATCACCTGAAGGTATAAAAGAAGTCTTTCTCCAGAAAATTTAATAGAAACACCACCTCTCTCACATCTTCATCCCAATGGCAAACTTGGTTACAATTGTCCAAAAGATGAGACCAAAAAAGATGAGAGGGGACCTCAGGTGGTTAACTAGTCCACTCATCTGCCGATCAGCTGTATCATTCCTAGCGTTTGTTTGAATAACCTCCAGAAACAGAGATACCAGTCTCAAACTATTTCCATCACCCAAATCTTTCTTACTGCAAATTCAGGTGGTCACTTTTTGTCCAAATATGCATTTGGAGGGGTCAAAAGGACACAAATTTCTCCCTGAAGCATCAGGTCTGACCCACTGAGGGCTCTTCTGGGAGCTGGCACTAAGCTCGGCTGGTCCACTTGTTTTGTTGACTCAAAACTGGACTTAACCATTTCAGCTCTGGCCTTCCCAGCACCACTAATAGGAGTGAAACACAGACTCTGCTCTGTAGCTCAGACTGAGGGGGAAGAGACCAGGCACCACCAGAAAACGTCAAGAATTAGTCACCGTCAGTAAGAAAGTCAGCAGTAGGAACTAACAGCAGAAAGGAGTTATTGATTTGCTCCCTGTACTAACTCAGACCACCTGCAGCATTGCAAATGAAAGCATAGAATGAGTGTTTGGTCCAGAACCAAGCCCTCCAGAACCCAGTGTGCCCATCACTGTTTCCTTGGAGTCAATTCCCTTCTGGTTTGGCATTCCTCTTACAGTACTTTTGTCTACACCGTGGCACTCTCATTAGAAGCTGTGAAAAGGCTGAGCATGGACAAGACAAGGGAGAAGGACAAGATGCTCCCTGTGGAGAAGAAGCAGACGTTATCCAAGAACAAACACCACAGTTTGTTGTTATTCTCTCTGTTATTTAACTATTTGTCCCAGTATCTTCTGAGGAATCAAGATAACCGGTCTGTAATTCCTCCTTTCAGCCTTTTAAGATGTAAGACAGTAAGTTGAGCTTTTTTCTAGTTCACATATACACATATAAAAATTCCTGAAATGGGTGAGAGTTACTTAGAAAGCACAAAGTACTTCCCTTTCCAACTCACGACAGAACCAAGCCTTGGAAATGTCTTTATGCATTAAGCTAGGAACACAATTAAAAAGTTTTCATACTAATCAATCATTACTCATAATAAGACAATCATATATTGCTAAGCCACTAATGCCATTGATTTAACAAAAGATATAGCAAAACACAATTTGGTCTACCAAATCCCACACAAACTAAGTTCACTTTCTACTCCCTTCCCCATCTTCATCTGAAAAACTAGAATTCACCTGGGGAGGCATCAGAGCAGATAGCTGTTACTTTTTGTTCTTTTACGTACATCTTTATAGTCAGACTATGCAACAGACCATCCCATCCACCCCAAACACAACCAATAAAAAAAAAATAATATCCCCAATATACAGTTCGCCAAAAAACTCTTTACATTATCTACTTTTGTTATCTGCTTCGCAATCTAGTGAGGCTCAAAACAGGCAACTAAGCCACAACTTTACCAACTAAGGAAAAACAGGGAAACAAATGAAACATCCAGCTGAGGCGTATCCCTCAGGGAAGCATTAATTCCAGTTAAGTCAACCCTAACACTGAGCAATGGAGGAAGCAACAAGCAAACCTGAAAACCCTAATTAAACAAAGGAGCAGGAAAAAAAAAAAAAAAAAAAAAAGAGCCTCCAAGCTTTCCAACCCTTTGCTTTTGGTATCAATGAATCACATCCAGTTTTGAAATTAACTCAAGCTAAGTCTTCAGTAAAAATAGTACCTTATTGTAGAACTGCCTGCTTTCTAGAGTTTTTTCTACATATTTCATGTGTTCTGATGTGTACAGATGTTCCCTTTTCTTTCACCAGCCAAATCTGTTAAACTAAATGATGAACTGCTTATGAATTTACCTAATCTAGGGTTTATATAAAGGCATAGGCACTTTTGACATTTAAAAATGCATTTTAAGCCTTAATTTGACAATAAATGCTTTGAACCACAAGTATTAACAATGCCATAAAGACAAAGCTAACAGATAAATTAACAGTGAGTTTGTAAGGAATGGGAGTATCTCTGCTAGTATTAAAAAAAAAACAAAACCAAAACAAGAACCCAAAACAAAAAACCCCCCCTCATATAACGTGTGGGAATGACAGATCCGCTCCGACTAAAAAGACAAAGCTGACGTGCTTAAAGTACATGTTTAGGATCCTAGACTTGGCTTAACTCAAACAGCTTTGATTGGATGGGGTCCCTCAACAGTATTAAAACTGTTCTAATTGCATTCTTCAAGCCAGCTGAAGGCTGACAGCTTCCGCTCTCCCGCTCGCTATCAGGGCACATCAAGGACTTCTGTTATGAGAGGAGCACCTGGTCCAAATTTATTTCAACGGCCCAGAGCAAAATGGGAAGGTGCTTAATGTTCAGCCACAATGGTGACATTTTTACGATATGTCCAAAGTTCAGAAACAAACAAATGAAGGATTTGAAAGGTGCACGAACAGAAATGGTGACAATAAAAATTCAACATTAATATATCAATTTTAAAACATAAACCACCCATATTCTTGAGGGCAAGGCCAAAAGTTCAAGGCAGAGAAAAGAAGAAATCTGTGTAGCTAGCTTGGAAGGAAAAAAAAAGTCTCTATAACTTTTTGAAAGAATTGCCGACCTTTTATTAAAAATGACATACTTAATTTCATCCTATATTAGATGATTACAAACAGTACCACTCATTCCACCCAAAAGTGGTAGCACATTTCAGTTTCAGCAGAATAACAAATGATATGAAAAGAAAATTTTTCTACTTTTTACATTAACTTGTCTGGTTTGTGCCCCTCCCCTTGCCCCAATATTAGAAATCAAATTAACTGGAGGGGCAAGGGGAGATGCACACAGACTACTATTCGAAAATCTTCAGATCAGGAGTGAGAGATGAGTGAATCATTATTGAGAAAATTATCATAGTGCTAAAGAGGCTTTAATAGTGTTTCTCAATTTCTTTAAAAAATACCATTGCTATTTTTAATCGAACATTTATGAACATGACACTTGTTCAAGTCAAAATTAGGCCAAGTTTATTTCTGCCGCTACAACTAAATTAAAATTATAGTAAAATTATAGATTTCTCATGTACAGAATAACTGAGTATTAGTGCACTAAGCTTTTTTTTATTTTAGAAATTGAAACACTGAAATTGTCTCACAGTAATCAATACATATCCACACGGTAAAGCAAAGACTACAGAAAAACTCACAACTATGCAATGACATAGGAAGTGGCAATTAACTTTTTATAAGTAATGGCATTTAGGAACAATTTTAAATGTGCGTCGCAAAACCAAGCGATTCCGTACTATATATATAATTAAGATCTGAGTTCTATGCCTTGGGAATTTCTATTTAGGTATAAGAATATACTGAAAAAGAGAAAGTAAATTCTTTATTCAGTATACTGGTTTTGTACTGCAGTAGAAAGCATCTATTTCCTCCTGCTTGGCAACCACTGGCTTACTTTCCAATCAGTACGTATGGCCAGATTTGTTGCCTCATATAAAGTTATTAGTATGCACACATGTGGTATTTTTCTTTACCAAATAGATAAAAGTGTAATTTAGTAACTGACTGAGAGAATCTGCAGTACAATCTAAACTACCGAAAAAAGACCCCATTCGAGAAAGACTGAAACACCTAACTATACAGGTAAAAAAACCCATCTTTTAAAATGAATCCCAAATAATTTATGGAACAGTTAGTGTTGCAATTTCTTGTAATCTTAAACTGCAGAGCTCTGCCTTCTCATGCAATATCTCCTCTATTCCACATGGTAAATTAGAGAACAATGCCCAAGCACAGGCTTTTCTTGATAGTGTCTGCTGATACCAATCATCAGTACTGTCATGACTACTGTGCTTGATCAGCAGCATACTTCTCAGAAATATTTTCCTTCTGCTTATTTCCTATTAACCGGGACAAGCTTCCCTAAGGTCTTTCTCAAGAACAGCCTGGCTTTAGGAAATATGTTTCCTTAGTTCACCTACCTAACACTTAACATTGACATTTTTCAGATAGAAATTTTTAGCGTAGTAACAAATGTCTTCTTTTCACTAAACAAGCAAGGATTGTTATTAAGACGCAGCATGCAACAGCATTTAAAGATCTTTACAAATCCAAATCCCTACCCCACTTTTCCCCGAAGCCTCTAATGAAATAAACAGGTTTTTTAAACAAAAGAAAAATCTCAGGAAGACATGTCAGGAGAAATAGATGATAGTGGAAGAAAGAGTTAACAAAAACTGCAGTACACCTCAAAATGAGCTATAAAAGTTCCATAATGAACCTTCTAGTCCTGAACTATCTCTCAGGCGCAGCCCCTTATATTTCTTTATGTTGCCATCTCTCACTGCAAGTATAACAAGAAACTTAAAATGTAATTTTACATGTAGGTATATCACCTCAAATTAGCAACATAAAATTACTGACATTTATTCTAAAGAAAGCCCTACCGGCTAGAGGTAAAATGCTGAACTAGCATCTGTCAGTACTGCTAATTGAGGTAAGGTTGGGAACTATAAAGTACTATTAAAGGAATAAAATAATACCAAATGGAAATGCTGAGAAGGTACACTACCTTTTGACACTCTAAATTATTATCCCGATTAAAGTAGCTAGTATGTTTGACTCTTAAAAGTGCCATGAACAGTAATGTGCTTCAGAATTGCAAGGAACATTCTTATGGGCCGCAGTACCTCAAAAAACACATTAACAAATCCTTGCGATATAATAACTATATGTTTGATGTGTTTTTAATGAAGTATTCCATCTTTTGTACTTTTAAAAAGCATCCCTCTTTTTTAGAGAAAACATGTGAATGCCACATTTTCCCCTCCAGCTTCAGCAGTTCCGCCTGGTCCTCTTCAGCCTAAGTTTTGAGCAGATTTTTGGACGACAAGCTACTTGCCAGATTCTTGCCATCATCTTGTGAATGATGACAACAGAATAAAATCCAACACTGGACTCAAAGGTAAAACAATTAAATGTAGAGGAATATTAACAAAACTTATCCAACTTTATCTTTTTTTCTTGCTTGGTCTATCTACCCATTTGACACCACACTATGACAAAACCTGTAGAGCTCTGTCTGTTCATTTGTGAACACACAGCAAATTTTACTGTGGCATTTAGAAGTCTTTTAAATAAATTCAGTTTATCAAACAGACATTCCTTCTTCCTTTTTCAGAAGGAACAGCAGGGAAAGAAAATCAAAGATTATTCTGATCCTCATAGTCTGACCTATGCATACGATTTGTTGCTAGCCACAGCTTTTAGAAAATTCAGAGACTTACAAAACACCACTAGCCACAGTACAAAATAAAGGCAATATAAAGAACATTCAAAGATCAGAAGGACCATGCTTCCTTTACTGCTGTGACTAGATGTGGTAGGTTAATTTATCAGCAGCTACCTCCTCTTTGAGGAAAATGCTGAAACCTGAGGGTAATGCAGACCCAATAGCATGTCTACTCTCCTTGAAAATATTCAGCTGTATCAGTTTAAAAGCAAAAATTTATGGCCAGATCCTATGCGATTATTTTTGTACGGACTGCTTGCATGAGAAAAAAAAATAAAAAATACAGCCTACATTTCTGACTTGCTAAAAACTTTCATAGTAGCACTAGTTAACAAAGAAAAAGTTCATGCCTTTCCCTTCACCTCCCAAATAAACTGAAAAATTTCAACTGGTTTAACATTTGGACATACTAAAATGAAGCCAAACAGAGCATACTTCATAGCTGAGCCTGAGAACTATTTTCAGCTTATGAAACTTATTTAGGTTGTTCACAGAAGCCTTGACCTCATGAAGTTCAACAAGAAGTAAAAAGTCCTGTCCCTGGGGAACAACCACCCCAGGTACCAATGCTGGTAGCCACCCAGCTGGAAAGCAGCTTGGAAGAAAAGGATCTAAGGGTTTTGGTGGACGCTAAGTTGAACATAAGCCACCAATGTGCCCAGTGGCAAAGGCGGCAAATGGTATCCTGGGCTGCATTAGACAAAGTACTGCCAGCAATGCTGAGTAGAGGTCCTTCCCCTCTACTCAGCCCTGGTGAGGCCACACCTGGGTACTATGTCCAGTTCTGGGCCCCTCAGTACAAGAAAGACATGGACATACTGGAGAGAGTCCAACAAAGGTCTACTAAGATGACAAAGAGACTGGAGCACCTCTCCTATGAGGAAAGGCTGAAAGAGCTGAGGCTGTTTAGCCTGGAGAAGAGAAGGCTCAGGAAGGTCTCATCAATGTGTATAAATATCTGAAGGAAGGGTGCCAAGAGGATGGAGCCAGGCTCTTTCCAGTGGTGCCCAGTGACATGACCAGAGGCACAGGGCACAAAAATGAAACACAGGAGGCTCTGTCCGAACATCAGGAAACACCTTTTCACTGTGAGGGTGACCAAGCGCTGGCACAGGTTGCCCGGGGAGATTGTGGAGTCTCCACACTTGCAGATATTCAAATGCCATCTGGATATGATCCTGGGCAGCCTGCTCTAGGTGACCCTGCTTGAGCAGGGGGGTTGGACCAGATGACTTCCAGAGGTGCCTTCCAACATCAACCATTCTGTGATTCTGTAAAAGAAGCTTTTTCTGTAAAAGAACATTTTTATGTGCACTTTACAGTTACCAAAGAAGTATTTTCCATATTCTAAATGATCTGAAAGTCAGTTTTCGTATGGGAGACTGCACATATGCACACATGCATGTACATATACACACAAACATCCTCACTCCTTTTAAAGCATAGACGTTCAGTATTTAATTCTTTCACTATCTCAAGAATCTCACATCCCAAGGCCCTCCAAAAAAATACCTAGCTTGAAAAGTCATGGTGAATCTACTGCATATGAACAGTTTTTGAGAGGGGGAAAAGGACACAGCTATTCTTGAATTAAGAATGTCAGAATAGTCCATCAAGCTAATGAAGGAGCTACCCGCTGTAAAAAAGTCCCTGATTTCACAAAAAGAATAAAGAAAAGCCTCAAAAGCCACCAAAGTTCTCCCCTGTATTTTGTCAGCATTCAAGTGACATCCATACTTCAGAATTAACAGAAATGCACCAGTTAACTGGGGCATTAAAGCAACCTCCGCAGAGCTGGACAGTTTGTAAAGTTCATTAGCACCTAGATTACCTTCCTACAGACTCTTTGAGCCCCTCACAATCTTCTGAAAGATCATTAGATTCTGACACATTGTTCTTATATATCTAAATGACCTTTCAGATATGCTCTTCAGGTTCTCACTGTTAACACTGCATGCCAAATGTCACCAAAATTTTTTGAAGTTAAGTGTCACCAGAAGACATTTTGACAGGCCATTTTGTTGCTAGATACAGCAACAGAATTATGTTACACTGGGGGGTGAGGGACTGAAAGAGAGAAAAAAGCATCTGCTCCCTAGTCAGGTACACCATTCCTCCTGGTATCTTGCATAGCTGTCAGCATATACACGGAGCCTTATGGAAGAAGGAGAGGCCACGACTCCAGGTAGCTCAAGGCTCCCGGCATCCTCAATTACATAGGGCGTTTTAAATAGAAAGGAGAAAATAAGCAGCATGGGCTGCATTAGAGGACCGGCTTTTCTCATAAAGTGGCCAGTTCCAACAAATGCAGACTGATACACCATTTTCCCAGACCTCACACGTACTTTGGCGTACGACCACTGAATAATCTCATCTCTTCTGAGAAGCAGGCTCAGTTTACACCCCACCACATGAGCAAAAACCAGGGCACCCACCATGTAGTGCTCCATGATAGTTCACACTGCCAGAATGAATACAACCACTCCTTCCTGCAAGCCCACTGTATCTCTAGGCATAAAGAAAGCAGACACACTAATACTTTAAGAGGATTAGGGAAGACAGGAGGGAGGGCCAGGGGGTCCATTTTTATTGGAGAAGGGGAAACATGCATTGCTTCATCTGTACCAGTCTGGGTGTCTTTCTTCTGACTTGCTAGTCCTTCCCTTCCAAAGAACTTCACGGCAATAAGATGACCCAGTTCAAACAAACATCAGAAAAAGTCTGCCACATTTTCTAAATCAATCAGTACAAATGAAAACCATGAGAAACTGGGTGTGAATGAGCAAACAAGCACTAAAAGACAGGAGCTCATATAGCTTCAACTTCCCAGGGACAGCCAAGAACAATTTTCAGCAAAAGGAGTTCCTAGTCACTTCCAGAAAACTATAATACTTCGAACAATTATTCAGCAACTGGAAGAGCAGGAGACCTTGGGTCAGAACAGCTTTCTGATGCACGTCCCTTCTCCCTTTGAAATTGTTGTCTTTTTATCAGCATTATCTAGTGCACCACAAGCACTCGGGACCATGGGCTTACAAGGCAGGAGAGGAAAAACTTTTCCTATCCCAGGTACATGGCTGCACCTTCAAATGTACTCCAGCAGCATTTGAAGACAGTCCATCTGACTACCACCAACATCACAGGATGCTTATTGCACTATAATAGTGTCAGAAAAACATGAAATTCCATAGAAGTTGAACTTCTCAGAGCCATATAATTCATAACATTAATTTGCTATTAGACAAAGAGCTTACCAATGGAATTTTACTGAACAGGTAATGAACGATCGTGACCAACCTGCTGGACAAGCAACATAAAACAATCTTTTTATGCAAACAAGCAAATTGTAACAGCACAGGACTTGCATGAAATTTCACACCACACACATTGAACACATGAACTAGACAGTGGCGTGTACGTGTGTGTGTGTCTGCTCCACATGCTACCTGTCAAAGCAGACCGCCTACGGCTTAGTCAGGAGGAGACTTTAAAAACCTTGTGAAAATACAGATGATAAAAGGAACTGAGAGGGTGGTACAAAGTAACTAGCTTCTCCAAATAAATACTCTCCACAGCTGTAAACTAGATTTCAAGTTCCTGGGGAAGCAGGAACAAATCCTCAGATAAAAAACACACCTACTTAATGAATAGATACGTGGGAGCAAAGAAAGGCTGACATTTCTATAGCAACAGAGTTAATGGTGCATGGAAGTATTTAATTCCACCTTTTCAATTAAATTTTCTGCCTTTCACTGTTTGTTTTTTTGGTTACAATGCAAACTACTTAGGATATTTGTCAGCGTTTGGGAGTACACAGATTTGAGAACTCTGAAGCAATAATGTAAGTCAGCAAAACTGGGTTGACTTTATTCCATCTACAAGCTTTCCCCACCCAGAAAAGTTTCCAGAAACACGAGCTGAACCTTGAAGTTTGTTAGATGCTCTTTCCCAGGCCTTTATAAACCAAAAGCAACAAAACATTGTAGGCAAAGCATTCTGATCTTAGACACCACGTACAGTACTTATAGCAACCACCCTATGGAAGTCTTGTTATTGCTGCCTATTAAAAAAAGAAATCTGAAAACCAGAGAGTCAAAGCCTTGCTGCTGTGGAGTAAAAGAATGGCCTTTTTATGGTGTGCTACTGCTGCCTTAAGGGGTAAATCCTGTTTAGGGCAAACCCTAGAAACAAAAAAGCCCAGCATCATTGTTGTATTAAACAGATCCCTCTTTTTGCTGATTTTATGGCACACGTAGAGCCAAAAACCTCCTTATCAGAACAAATGCTCAACTACTTACTTTGGAGCCAATTAAAAAGGATTGTAAGATGACTTTTAAATTAAGGCTTTCAAGATACCCAACCAGTCAAGTAAACTGTGAGAGCCGGATGCCCGCCCTCAAAAGGTTTAGTGCTAGCGTCCCACCACCCACTCCCTCTTCTTTCATAAATAAAGTTATTCAAGATTCCAGGTTACTTCTTTGATATATACAAGCTGCTTTTTGGGAGGATTGGTCTTTTTATTTGCAGACAGGGCGGGGGTAGAGGGAGGAGGGAGGGAGAGAGAGAGGAGAGAATCAGAACTATGTAGCTTCAATTCATACTACAAATGGAAAAACTGCAGGCTTCTAAACATCACAATCATGCTAGAAATTATATGCCAAAAACCCAACAGTGAACAAACTGGAGAGCTAATGTCAGTAAAAGAAGTTAAGGCGTCTGCCTACGGTTAACTTGTATCTTTAAAACAAAAAAAGGCTAAGCTCAATTTTTTATCAGAAGCTGTGTTATTTCGAAGCAGCAGGACTTTTAGTAACGGAAACAATCACCATCTCAGACTGAGCTAGATTTTTTTTTAAAGGTATTTAAGTACTTCAAGAAAGAAATACCGTTTAATGGATTCCTCCTAAGCTACTTCTATCAATAATTCATAAAAAAGATAACTAGTTTGACAACTAGCTTTGTTTTAACCAGCAATGGGAAAGAACGGGGGAAAGAAGTAATGAAGTTTTCTCTTTTTCAGCAGTCTTTGAAAAGCAGTTACATGCACAGCAAGAAAAGATTAATAAAATTTAAGACACATTAACTAATTATATTGTAATGGACCGAACCAAGCGCTGGCACAGGTTGCTCCTCATTGGGAAGATGTGTTACATATTAAGGTCCAATCACTATTTACCGTATCACCAGGTTTGAATATGGAAACACCATCCCGGTATGTTACAAATACTGTTTTCAGTTTTCTTTGAAATCCAAACACTAGCTTTACAATGTGTGAAAGCAAGAAAAAAAAAAAAACCCCAACCACAAATATGTATTGTTAAAAAACCCAAAAAACAAAAATACATTTACTATTGAATTAAAGACCACTAAAAAGCATGCAAAACTACTGTAATTTAAGAAAATTCACATCTCACAGTGCTATTTACCACCAACAGCATAGAAACCTCTTTAAGTCTGTTCTACTGCATTAGACACAAGGAACACAAAACATTACTAAAATAAAACCTCTAGCAGGTTATCATAAAGTATTTTAAAAATGGTGTGTTTTTAAGATAACACATTAGAGCCTGTTTAAAATAAGCTTTTAAAAAATTCATCCTTTGAAAAAAGATCACATACAGGGTCAGTGATATTTTGCTAGTAGAAGTCTATATCAGTTTACTGAGGTTAACTTAGCCCAGGTGAGGATCACACCCAAATCCCTGTATTTAACTGAATATGTTTTTAATGCTTTTCCCCCTGACCTTCACACTCCGTCGCAGCAATTATATTTTATCTATAAATTGGTGTTTAGTGTTGGTTTATGTTGTGGATAAAACCTTCAAAGTATTAACACTACAAGAATTTTTTTAAAAAGTTATTGCACACATACCGTGTTCTAAAAATATTTATGACAGAAGTATATACACGTATGTATGTAGCTACATATAGACACCCACGCAGAGCCCAACTTCCACTAGGGAGCAAAAGGTAGCGGCCTTTCATCTCAAAACCAAAGTCATTTCTCAGCTACAGAAATGCCACATACAGATGAAAAAATTAGCAAGTCTGGGTTTTTTGCCTTTGTCCAACTGATTTTTTTTTAGTATATCTGTATTTTAAATGACTTGCTTACAGTCTAGAAGCCTATGGTATAAATTTCATCCCAGAGTGAATTTTTATGATGGAGTTATAAACCCCTAAAGAAACAGAGTTTACAATGGAAGTGCTGACATAACTAACTATAGCAGCACTAGCAGTGCCTCTGTAATCAAGGCACATTATATTTATGAGGTAGGTAAAAGTCTGTAACCATCAATCACTCAAATCATATTGACAGATTCTAGGTTTGAGGTCCAACAGAATTAATGTATTCAGTTTCTCACACCATTGATATGAAGGGGAGAATTTGCAGGCACTTTTATGGGCTTCGGCTTTGACATCTTTACAGAAATCAGTGAGGGGCTGTCTTGCTGAAACATTCATTAATCTGCTGCCTCAGCATTTCTAAGTTTTTCACAAACTTTTCACAAAATGCTCGAGAAGTAGATTGTCTAGAAACCAAAAGTGACCTTATTCATGTAAGTATGCTTCATGAGCTGGTCATTACAAACATTAATTCTACATATATCCACCAGACATTTAAAATTATACCTAAGAATGATTAATCACCCAAAGAATATCCAACTCCTAAATTATAACTCAACATCCCTATATAAAACAATCTAAAATGTCAGCACCTCAGTCTTTATGATATCACACCGTTCCAATAATTCTGTTTTACAAGTAAATTCCTATTATACATTAATAAGTGCTGTTGGTGGCTAAACTTCATGCCTTTGAGTAATGACCAGGTTGAAGGCAATTAGGCCGGCCAGGTGCAGCTGGGTTAGGTACTAATAAAAAGTTTTTAAATTTTACTATTTCCGTTTGGATTTTGGGGATGCATTCCAATCTGCCCAAATTAGGGAGGAAATTGTTTCCATGTTTTCAGCTGTTCCATGGTCTGACTATTACTGACTGATAGCCCACAAAGATTTATTTTTTTCTTTTTTTTTTACTTACACACACACACACTCACTCACTCACTCACTCTAACTTGCAAGACCCAATGTCTTTATTTTTCAACTTGTCAGACAAGTAAAATAGAAAACTAAGAAACTATTAAATAAGTTTGCAGAAAGAGTTTTCAATTCAGTCAGTCACAGGGTTAGCTGGGCTTGAGCTAAACTTGTCTGAAACCAGAAAATCTGGGTTGGTTTTCAAACTCTTTATCTACATATAAATGTAGAATAAGAATTGAAATGCAACCATTTCATCCCTCCCTCCCTCCATTCCTCTGAAAGTCCAGACTGTTGTGAATGTGTTTTCCAGAACATGGTAATATTGAATATTTTTTTAAAATTACCTGAAAACTTTTTTTTTTTTTAGATCAAGCCGACTTAACACCATTGACACTAATTTTAAAAGCTGTGTTTTTATTGACGTGTATGTAGAACGTGCAAGGTGCTGCCAATGCCTGTGTTTTAGGTCACAGGAGGAAGGTTTTCTGAAGTGACACCACTGCAGATCAGCCCGCAGGAGTCTTCTGCATGTGTACGCATGCACATTTGGGTACACCTTCCTGCTCTCTCACCCTCATATACGTTTTCATGTGTGAATCCTACTCCAGGACAGCCTGAAATTGAGCACAGAGAGCATCACACAGTCCGTGGCCAGAGGCATCAGGAAACCTCCAACACTTCTTCTCACCAGAATTTGCTCAGAAGGCAAAGATACCGACAGGGACCCGAGGAGCTCATGGGCAGAACAACTGTCCTGTTCCCCACAGCTGAGTCCTGAGGCCTTGCGTGGCCCTCAACTTCTCCACTGCATTATAAAATCATTCTCTCACATGAAGCTTTACTTCTGAAAAATGGAAACCGGAGACATGGATTTTTTTTTTAGGTGTTCACAGCAACATTTGTTAATTTTTGATTCCTACTTGTAAACCATACAGAGATGCTGCTTTGGTTCAGGAAAGATTTAAGCCACAATTCACGGCTGACTGGGAGACTATTCTCCAGGAGGATCAACACAAGCTTCCCCCATTCCTACAGGTCAGGAAGGCATCCTCAGCGAAGCCTGGGCCAAAACGCTGTTTAACAGGGACCTTAGGTCTGACTGACTACGGCCACTTCTGCATGAAAGCTTACAACAGAGCGGCCACACCGAGAACACATCGCACCAGTGGGTGGGTGACCGTAGAGACGCATTTTTCTCCTTCCCAATGCCCCAAGTTCAGCGCAACAGGCTCTTTGATAAACAGTTTTCTGAACTCTTTTTAAGCTCCCGTCAGAAATTTAACCTAGGAAATCTACAAAGGCCCAACAGCATTAAGGGGAAGGCATCACTGAAATGGATAGGATTTAGCCACACAACTAAACTGCAACCTCTGCTCGTTCTGTAGCTTTTGCACAGATTTGAGCCTAGGGGGGGAAAAAGAAAAGAAATCATGGATTTTTGAAACCAGAACAAAAGTATAATTCTATGTGCCAATTTAAAAAGCCACCATTAATTCCTATGACTCTATAATCTGAAATTAAACATGGCATACATTTACTTTTTTGAAGGTGTTACTTTGCAGGCAAAATGAAATAGTAGTGCAGCTCGCAGATTTGGGCATACAGGGAGTTCAAAGAAAATAACCTGTTTTGCGTTCCCACAAGCCAGCAGTGCCCTGAGGAGGGCAGCATATAGGCACGTATTTAAATACACAGAAAACTGTTCTGAATCACATGCTTTGCTAAAACTGCCTCGCCTTTCAGGGGATTAGTGAAGTACCACACACGCAGTCAAACATTGTCATAAAATGTAGGTAGAAAGACAGCAGGATATTAAACCAAAGCTCACTAGAAAATGCCAAAGCCTTTGTTTTCATGAGTATCAACAGGAACAGATTCTTAGTATCTGTAATACCTCAGAATTTCCTCACTCTAAAGCACTGCCTGTCTAATTTTAAATGTGCTAAACTAAACCAAGAGGTTCAAGAAACAGATCATTCCATAATACTGATTATAGAAGTAAAATGGGACCAATTATCAAAATCTTTAACAACATATCTCCCCACAAAACTCTGCACATTTTAAAAATCAATTCCTTAGTCACACTTGTTCAGTAAGTTTCATGAAAATAAATCAAGTTTAAAATAGTTTAAAAATACGAAGAAAAGGCATCTGTTTCCAGACAGT
The DNA here is from genome assembly GCA_013396915.1 of Stercorarius parasiticus. Taxonomy (NCBI): domain Eukaryota; kingdom Metazoa; phylum Chordata; class Aves; order Charadriiformes; family Stercorariidae; genus Stercorarius; species Stercorarius parasiticus. The sequence goes on along the minus strand of VWZL01004996.1, from coordinate 102,786 downwards.
TTTCTCAATTACTTAACTAAATCTCCAACTCAGTCATGTTGTCATAAACATTACAGGAAGGAATATGGTTTCCAGTCATAAAGATTCTCAAAAGTGGTTACAATGCTTAGAGAAAGCAAGATTATAAACACACCACACATTTGCTCTGTTCATAAATAAAACTGGAGGCAGTGTTTTTAAGACTTTTAATATGGCATCGTCATAACTGTCCAGTCTGTCTTTTCCTATCAGTCCTATTTTTGTCAGTTACTTCAAGATGATATTTTGTGGTGATAAATAAAATTGGACTGTAAATAGAGGGTTATTCCTTTAATAGTTAATTACAAATTACTGTTTGAAGCTTCACAAAAATTTGGAATCTAGAAGTATGGGTAGTATCAGCATTGAAACAGACTTGCAATTTCCAAATGAGAGCTAATGTATTTAAGGAACAGAGTAGCCGTCAGCATTTTAAAAGCTAATTACAAAGCTGGTAGCCAAAGGAAGAAATTTAAGGAGCAGGAGGAGCTGCACTTCGCCAAGCAGCTGCATTTTGCGCAGCGCAGGGCAATCTGCTGCCTTGCAGTGCCCTCTGGTGCTGCTCCTACAGAAGTGGAACATCTCAGGGCACCCACAGCTCCTGGCAAGAGAATTAAACCCGAGTGGCATAAAGACCCTGTCGAAAATTCTCCGGCCTCTATATCGTCACACATGCACATATTTAATGTAAAAAGCGTAACTGTGGGAAAAGCACTAAATTGCACGAGGCGTCACTTGACCAGAATTCCACAAGGAAACATAAACCTACAACACAACTGTTCTCTGAAAAAGGAGCATCCAGCAAATTATCCCAGAATGTAAAAATATACAATGAGGGAAGGTCAAAATTATATTTCCACCTGTTCACAAAACTCCAGGTCCCATATTTCTTTTAGTTTTTGTAAGCTACAAAGGATACAGTCCCCTTCTTCCCAGCTAAAAGACTGATAAACAACCACAACCTTAACCACAGAAATTTAGGAATGTTTTATTTCAATGCCAGTTATGTTGTGATTTTTAAAAAAAAAAACCAACCACACAAAAATTAAATGAGCAGTACAGACAGATAGATGCTTTCAACAGAATACTCTCACAACGACAAGGGATGCTTATGAAAGAACACAAAGGGCCAATAGGAAATTGTACTTAGCTCCAAATCAAAAGCAACATCAAAGCTCCTTCTCCTGAAGACGTCTCAGAGTAGTTTGGAAAGACTGGATCAAGCCGTCCGCATGCAGTACGCTTCCCCCACCCACACACGGGGGCTATCTCGGTTTGGTTTGCTTTTGGCCTTTGTACTCCACAGGCACGTGCCACACCTCGAGGGAAAAATCCAGACATGGCTCCGCAGCCGCAGGTGCCCATTTCCCCCATGGAAGCACCTCCAGCTTCCCAGGAGGGAGGCACCCGCCCAGCACCACTGCAGAAGAGGCTGCGTACGCTACGCTGAGCACCTCCATGGTGAAACGCGGGAGAAGCCATCTTCAGTCCCTAAAGCCAAGGGCAATATTGTCACTAGCACGAGGATGCAGAGCTCTATGGTCCCCAGATCCTGCAGGCAAGATGAAGTCAGCCCAAGTGCTTGTGGCAACACATCCATCCAGCCAAAGCTTTGGCTCAGGATTGCTATTGGGAACCTCCTCTGCCCCCTCAACAAACACGGAACGTTACGAATATTTTGGGCCCCTCATTACAAAAAAGACATTGAGGTGCTGGAGTGTGTCCAAAGAAGAGCAATGAAGCTGGTGAGTGGTCTAGAGAACAAGTCCCACGAGAGAAGCAGCTGAGGGAACTGGTGGTGTTTAGCCTGGAGAAAAGGCGGCTGAAGGGAGACCTTATCACCCTCTACAATACCTGAAAGGAGGTTGTAGAGAGGCAGGGGTCAGTCTCTTCTCCCCGGTAACAGGGAACAGGACGAGAGGAAACAGTCTCAAGTTGTGCCAGGGGAGCTTTAGGATGGACATTAGGAAAAATTTCTCCACTGAAAGTGTTGTCAAGCATTGGAACAGGCTGCCCAGGGAAGTGGTGGTCACCAGCCCTGGAGGTATTTAAAAGATGTGTAGATGTGGCGCTGAGGGACGTGGTTTAGTGGTGGACCTAGCAGTGTTAGGTTTGCACTTGATGATCTTAAGGGTCTTTTCCAACCTAAATGATTCAGCGAACGTTCAAAGCAACCATTTAAAAAAAAAATAATGGCCTAACATAACTGTTTTTCTGTGTATCTCAAGTTTTCTGCAGTTACATGGGAAGGTCGTGTATTTTTTCCAACATTAAGCCGATTTTTCCTACCAATGCTGGAGCAGAGATGTTAGCCACTAATGTTGTTACAAATTACTTCAGAAGGCTAAGCTTATTGAAGCTTATTGCTGAGCTAGCATTTAAATAAAAAGAATAGTGTTTCTGAATTTAGTTACGCCAGAAGATTCTCAAATCAGAAAATATATGCACTTGAAGCTGCAAGCAGTGGCAAGCACGTGTATTTAAGATTTCTGTAATAATCAAACTGCTCAACCTAAATTGAAATTATTAAGTTATCTCTTAATATTAGTTCTCTTCCTACACTGAACAAAAGTGTAGTTCCTTTCCTAAGCTGTGTGCATTTTACTTGCATCTAGTGAAATATAAAACATGTCTTTCCGTTCCTGCCACAAGTACTTACATTAAATGCCTCTTTCACTTCAGTGAAAGATGTTCCAGTATTTTCAAATAATGTTTCTTCCTCTTACAATAATTCTTTTCAATTGTATTATTTCAGTGTTTCTTCAGAATTCCAGACGGCAAAAACATGACAGAATCTTTGTAAAACAGACAATAAAACTGCTAGTAATCTCAGATGAATTGCAGTCACTGTATTTGTATTTTATAACTGTGAACATCCAGGCAATTCAATAACGGAAGAAAAAAATAAAAAAAAAGAAGGAAAGAAAAAAAGATCACTTTCTAAAATGATTATTAACAAATTTTAAAGAATGCCATTAACTTTGGTGGGTCACTGAAACAAATAAAAATAAGTAAAATAGAAGAATCCATCATTTCAGTGACAGAGCACACACATTTTAACACAATAGGCACTAAAAGGCATGTTTTTAAGATGCCACTTTGCAAAACTGTGCAAAAAATTCCCCTTCTGAGCAACAAGGCACAGCATCCATCTTAGCCTGGGTTGGCGGCCCCTACCAATAAGCAGAGCAATAGCCTGGAGAGGAAGGCAATGATCAGAGAGACATGGTCATGCTTCACCAAAACACGTTATCCTAAAGAGTGCAGGAAGGGATTTTTCTCTATCTTCCCCAGAGAATAATGAATGTAGGAAAGCAGCAGGAACAATAATTCCTTTTCTTCTCTCCCACAAAGCTGAGGCTGTAAGCTACACATGAAGACAGTACATTACACATGAAGAATAATCACCTCAAAAGTAGGAGTTGCAAGCAGTGTTCTTAAACTTTTAAGTAAATAAAACTAATGCTATGATAATCACAACCACTACAGAAGGAATTTTATTAAAATAAGTCTCTGTGACTAACTCCAGCTTGAAATATAAAAGCTGAGAACTGACAGATTATTCTCCATTGCCCAGAGGATGACTATCAGAAAGACGGGCAAACGCTTGGACTTTCAGCACTGTCTATTTTTTGGCATCAGCATTGTCCTATCCCACCTTTTAGTCTAATCAAAGGAGTTACTGTTAAGGTTTCTGGGGAAGAGTTTCACTTTTTTCCCCTTTTTGTTTTCTGTAAGACAGTAAAAACTTGGAAGCAGTCTTCTCAAGTTTATAAATAGAATAACTAGAAAACAAAAACAAAAACCCAAACCAAATCCACAGCAGGCAAGATGTTACTCTTAAAATTAAGTACATCAGCTCCCAACTCATGGAAGAAGTCATTCATTCAAAGAGAGCCATATGGTTGCACAGCAAAGCTTTAACACCAAGGCGCCTTCCCTTTCTGTCCTCAAAGTTGCTGTAACTTTGCTAAAAAGATAATTAAGTGGATTGGAATGAGGGAAAAAAATACAGCCAATGTTAGGTTTCATTAAAAAAAAAAAAAAAAAGGCACACTGCATGCATCACTGACCCCTAATGCCTTACAACCACATCTTACAACCAGTGACAGGACAAGAGGTAACGGGCAGAAACTTGAACGTAGGAAGTTCCACCTAAACATGAGGAGGAACTTCTTTACTTTGAGGGTGGCAGAGCACTGGAACAGGCTGCCCAGAGAGGTGGTGGAGTCTCCGTCTCTGGAGACATTTAAAACCCGCCTGGATGTGTCCCTGTGCAACCTGCTCTGGCAGGGGGGTTGGACTAGGTGATCTCCAGAAGTCCCTCCCAGCCCCTATCATTCTGTGATTCTGTGAATGTGAGCACTAGCCAGGTGTCACTAGAGTTAGGTGTGCCATCAGAGGTGGAATTGCAAGGTATATGGACATGGCCATGCAGACAGTGACCTTGCCAGCTGGGGTAGCAAGAGTCATGAAATCGCAGAGGTGCCAACCTCAGCCATGGCCTGAGAAGGTCCCAAGAGTGCCCAGAGTCACTTCCTCCATGGCATCGGTGGTTTTGATACCAACAAAGGATGGCTTAAAACTCTGCTTGGCTACAGCATCACACAATACTATGTACCTCCTGATTCCCTTAGATTTTGAAACTGCACTAATTCATACCAAATGGTCCACAACACAGATGTGCAGTATTTCAACCCCAAAAACTCTACAGCTGCCTAATATTGCAGGGTATTGCTCTCCACCCCTGCAAAATGGGAAAGTTTTGCCTTTGGAAATGAAGGTGTTCAAAGACTAACTGGAAGTATACAGAAAGCACTTTAAAGTACGAACATGGTACAATTTTATCTAAGACACTTTTTCTACACTGTTTAGGAAGAAAATGGAAATCAACACACAAGTTGAGGAGACGGAGCACAGATTCTTCATCTGCTTTTAAACACCCTGACTACCTGCAGAGCTTCTCCTCCCTGGAGAGGACACATCTTCTAAAATGACCTACCTGACCTTCGTGTTCTAAACTGTAAGAACAGGGCTCTCTGTGCTCTACAGCTTAAAAATCAAGCGCTGCATTGAGATTAAACTGGAATCCACCGCGATCAGACTGCAGTTTAAACTGGTGAAAAAGGAAAAGCTTTTCATTGCAATTCAACACTCCAACTGAAAACTGGGATTATTTTTTTTCTAGTTGCAAGAGTAAATTCAGGAGCTGGATCTACTCATTATAATAGGCCCATTACTGGTTTGTATATATCTGCCAGATCCACTGCAGCTCAGCATCTACTTTGACAGGATTTAGGGGCAAAGTGGTGGGAAAAAATATCACGAGAAGTTGTAGAAAATGGGGAGGGGGTGATGGGGAAAGGGGGTGAAGAGGTAGTGTTGCAATTCAAATAAGCTTGTACCTTTCAAAATATCAAGAGCCTTTCACAATACTTCATCATTACCAAAACAGTAGCAACTAATCATGTTTTGAAACTAGGCAAAACAGAAGTTAAAATAAAATTTTTAAAAAATAAAAAGAGAGAAAACCCACCACTTTTTAACTCTCATAGTCTGTCTTTTATTTTGCTGCCGAGTTAAAAGAACGTGCCCAAAATCCGTTCACAGGATTATTTTTTTTGAAGGAGAATTATAAATCCCTCAAACAGAAGTTTTAAAACAAAGTAGTAAAATTTTGAAGTCTTCAAATGGCAATAAGGCAAAACCTGAAACAGAAAAAAAATCTTCATACAAATACCGTACTAAAACATCTGCTGGTCTTCTGGGGCAAAGTTATTTGGTTTTTTTTTCTTTTTGGTTGGTTGGGGTATTTTTTTGGGGGGTGGGGTGTTTTGTTTTGTTTTTGTTTTTTTTTTAAAGAATGAAAGAATGCATGTGAGTTTCTTAAGGATTAACAACATTTAATAGTGACACAGAAATTAGTCTTACTATTAGCAATAAAATTCCATTAGAGGTGGTATTTTGAAGTTTCTTTTTTAACATGTTAGGACTAGCCAAGCCATTTCACAGGTCTTTAGTATGCATGACACCTGTTAGTAGAAATAAATTAAAAAGACATTCATCTCAGTTTAGCTGAACAATACTGTTCAAGTATTTTCAGAAAGTTGTGAGTACATGTCTGTCTGGGGCTACAGACGGGACTTACGTCAGTATTAAGAACATTTATTCCCCACCCCAGGTCAAGGAGAAAGTTTTTGATTACCTGCTTAATTTTCACTGCTACAGTAAGATTTTGCCAATAGGACACTTGGCTGCTCTTCACTCTGCGTTTATAAACATGAACCACTTTTAAAATCGTGCCTTCTTAAAGCTGACAAACACAGTAACAGTTCTCTTTGGTCATGAATGCTGCACACCAAACATAGCAAAGCATTCATCTTCTTTGTCACTAATATGAAGTGAGGAAGTCAGATTTCATTCGTGTTAGACAGAAAGCAGTGAGCACAGGTGGAAGCGTACGGGCTGCAGAGTGACCGCCAAATCCTGTTTAAACCAGGTATTATCCCTGCAGGTATAACCTGCATCAGGTATGAAACCTGAAGTTAGGGAGCAGAGTGACCACCCCACATGGCCCCTGACCCAACTTCTGCCTTCTCATGTCGCATCAACACACATGGGTACCACCAAGAGGTGGTGTGGTGGAAACCCTGTTAACAGCTATGGAAACTCATTTTAGAAATACTTCTCCAATGTAGCCTTCAGGAAGTTTCTTTCGGAAACTCTCCTAATTGCTACCGATACAGCAGCTGTATTCATTGAAGGCACAGAATGAATCAGACTTCAGTGGCATCTCAAGCCTTTTTTCAATGTCTGCTCATGAAATTTCAAACACTTCTTAGCTGTTAACAGCTCTTCTTCACCATGAGTTTTAAAAAAAATAAACAAAAGATCTTCACTTTGCCATTGCAATTTATTTTCAACAAGTCAAAGAACATAGAAAAAAGTTTTGGAAAACCTGAAAGAAAACATTTAAATAAAGGTAACATATGTAATTAACATATTAACCTGACACTGACAGTGACTAAAGCAGCATTCTATACATAAAGATATAAAGGAAGAGAATATAATTAATGACAATCACTACAGACTTACAGAAAGAAGACCAAGTCTAACTACTGAATAGCTTTCTCATTGCTTTGACAAAGTTAAACTTCTTGTTGATAGAGTCAGTAGCATTTAAGTCACAAACGAAACTCCACAGTAGGTCCTTCTGCTGATATCCAGGGATGCACAAGAGTAGGGGAAAGGGAAGACAAAAATAAAACCAGCAGCCCCAAAAGAGTATCCTTCAACCACAGCCTTGGCCCTAAAAGCTGTAGGCTGAAAGGAGCATTTCTCCCACAGCTCTCTACCTGGGCAAACAGAAATGAAGATCTGTCGGCAGAGAGACTGTCCTAACCCAGATATACCGAGCATTACAGCAGCCAAAATAAAGTCTTCCTCCATACAAGTACTGCCAAAACAGCCTGCGCAAGTTTAGCACCACCAGAATGTACTCACCTGTTGGAACACCAAACACAATCTTTTCCACAGCTACAATTTGCATGTCCCCTCCTCCTCACCATGGCCTGGGGGGACAGACTGCAGTTCTTTAGTAGGGGGAACCCACGAGACCAGGCTCACCAATTCCCTTCTTGTGCATGAAGCATGGTGGCTGCTCTCCTTGGCACCAACCGAAGCAAGGATGGACAACCTGACCCAAGGGTCTGGCTACTCTGCCCACTTCCTTGACTTGTCGTAGCTAAGCCAGGCACAGACATCCAATACAGCCACGAGCTCCTGGCCTCCACCATGGCACGACACGGCCTCCGAGGGCTCTGGTCCACACACCAGCACGGAGGGAAGGGGAACAGAGCCCTTCTTGGGTGAGGAACTGAAACCACATTATTTCTCTATCAACTAGAAGCAAGTGTCAAAAAACACTTGCTTCACCCATGCTGGATTTAGCCTGTAATACTTCATTCTCTCTCACACCCCACACCACCCCCTCAACAAAAAAAAATAATTGCCCATCATAAAATCTTAATAATTCTCTTATACCCTAACACTTGGGGATGCTGGTTACTCAGCTAACATCCTACCACAGTGCTATATGCATTTTTACTAGAGTTTTAAACTCAAATTCCCACTTCACTGACTGAACAAACTAAGACCAGTTTAAATCTGAAAAGGTTCCAGTAACTGAGAAGTCATCACAAGCAGATGAGCTTCTACAGCAGTATCATCAACACACTAGTTCTTAGATCCTTATTATGCAACTTTTTAAAGTTTATGTTACGCTAAGCAAGTTAACCACTGACATGTTTGCTGAAGACACAAATCCTGAGATACAGAGAGAAATTGCAGAATGTTGCTGATGGGAATCAGGATAAAGGAAATGAAAACTGGTCCGTGTCAGAAGTCACCTTGAACACCTGCAACATTAACGACATGGTGGAGAGAGGATGTCTGTCTGGGAAACATTTGTTTTGGAAAGACTAGGGAATCAAGGTGCTACCTGATTCCTGGCTACTGGGTGGGAAGGCTGTAATAGAAAGATCTCAAACTTTAATTCACAGGAGTCCAAATTCCTAATAAAGCAGATGTTTTTAATAGTGAGAATAAACCGCTGGAAGAGCTTACCATGTATTAAGATACTGGAAATGTTAAGATCAAGATCAGAGGATACGTGCTTGCAGAAGAGTATTAGGGCAAAGAAGTCCTGTAATCAGTGCAGCGCAAGAGGCTCAGCGCAGATCAACACAGTGAAGTTTCCTGGTCTGCAAACCAAATTTTGATAGCAGTGTTTTGTTGGGTTTTTTAAGGCAAGAATTTCAAACCTGAAACAGCCGCTGCACCCAAGGGAAGAACACACAGCTGGCTAATACTCAGCTCCGAAGCCCAAACAGAAATCACAGTTGTACAGAATCACTTTTATCTGTGCCTGTGAGCCAGGATTATCTACAGAAGCACGTCGAACAGAGCTAAAACTCCTCCTGCTCAAATGCACTACCAAGCCCAGGAAATTCTTGCCCCACAACTCATTCTTCTGGAGCATGAGGTCAGCCCTGGAAGAGCTGAGACCTCCCTTATGCAACAGGAATCCCAAACCAATAAATAAATAAACAAACAAACAAACAAATAACTAAGACTTAGCCATTTTAAAGAAAACCAACCTGACAGAGTGGGGAATCCCAGTGAATAGCACAGTATTACTTGTCTTACCAGTTGCAACATGCAAGGTGACATCACCACAACAAAAACAGTCAGAAGAACCTGCATCGCACAGGCATGAACCTCTTCCTCCCTCACCCTACGCAAGCCAAACCCACTCAACCTCATCACGCTTCTGGACCCTTCCTGTGATGACACATGAATGCCTCCACACAAGAAAGCAAGTACTTCACTGGGACTAAAACCCATTGCAAATATTTATATTTCCGCTTATGCATTCCCACACATACCCAAGCTATCGGCATAGTCTTTATAATGCTCTTCTCCTTCCCCAGAAGTCATCTCACTCCCACAAATTTGGTCCTTTGAAAGAAATTCAGGATCTTGACAGAACACACAGATTTTGCTGCCTCATACGCACATAAAGACATTCGAGCCTATCCTTTGCTCAAAATCAGGTGTTTGTCTTGTGGTTTTCTTTTTATTTAATATGTTGCAAAGCTTTGCCCATCTTCATTATTAAGTGGGGGAAAAAGATTGCTAGCAGCTCAGTTTTGTCACAGTGCAACACCCAAACCATTGAAAAAGAAGTCCACCACAAACATACCTTTGCTGGTTCGTTTTGACAGCTGTCATTTGTAACAGCAGTTAACAGTGTAGAAGTTGGAGGTGGGAACCTTCCTCATTTCCACACCAGGTTACACACAGGAAGAGAGTCCCAAAGCAGCACCTAATCCCTAGCAAAGTTTGAGATCTAGCTAACATTTGTCCAGAAGACCACTCCAAGCCAGAACATGGTAAACCTGGAGTCTTCACATACACTGTGATTACATCCAGTGGTTTTCTGGGCACTGGCTCCTCCCCTGTTCCTCTATGGAGCAGAGTTATCCTCTTGATAATCCAGGAACAAACTTACTTTGGTAATCTTTCCTTTGCAAGAAATTTAGGAGGAACAAGCCGTTCTCAAACCTTTAGACAATGACAGAGCAACAGAAAACAAGGCATTAACTTGGCCTCTGAAACCAGGCTCCAAAAACAGACTTCTTATTGCCTGGACCTACTGGATGTACTAAGACCACCACCAAGGTTTGCTTTAAGACATTCTTCTTGCTATTAAAGCCATGACACAGGATCACACCAATATTCCTCTAAAGTTACATTATTATTGCAGCTAAATTTGTCATATTGACAATCAATTTAGGTAATCCAAATGAGCATCAATACCTAGAGTAGTACTTTCTTGAAAACCATACATGATTTTTTTTCCCCAAACAAGACATTACAGAGTTCTGAGGACATTAAAAAACTGTTCAAATACAAGAATCCAAGTCAGGTGCAAAGTACACTGCCAAGAACAACATTGTTCTTTGTGACAAATGAAGACGACTGAACTCATAGAAGAGAAAGTGCTTTTTTGTGTACATGAACTAAAAACGTTCCTGGTACCCACAGTCACGACACTTCTTACTCTGGGCTTCCAAGGCAATGCTCATTGGCAGCATCCCATCTGATGTACGAGACATGGATGCCAACCAAACGTCCTCAGAGTAACTAACCTGAAAGCTTTGACAGCTACACTTCAACAGGAGCCTGGCACGTGCCTGAATGCACAAGAAAATGCAGTCTGTGGGTGTACCTGGGTATTTTCAGTTAGCCCAAAAGCAAAGTGAGAAACCAAATAGGAAGTGAGAGACACCACATTGCCAACAGAGAATAGAAATATCTAAAAGGACCACAGGGCTTACAACGTACAGACCTGAGAAAAGTTGCACTGCTTAAATATCACCGGTCATCAACAGCTGCATGAATTTACCAATTTAGCTCTTTGTTAACAGTGATGATAAAGAACAGAACTGAATATGGGAAAGGCTGAAATATAGGCATCCCCGCTGCCAGTTCTTGTAGCAAGGTATTAAGAAATCAGCAACTGTTCAAGGTGATAAGGCTAATGAAAAGCACAAAGACTGTTTTCTATGTAGAGAAAAAACCTGGAAAGACACAGTTCAAAAAGCTGAAACACTGCAAAGGGCAGAAAAGGAAGCAGAAATAAAAGCACATGAAGTCAGGCATTATCTATGCTTGCCCGTACGGTAGATCACCTCGTTGCAATTGAGGGAGCTTTTCAAATTGTACCAAAATCCCAGCTAGCTGCTTCCTCTACAACCAGGCAAGAACAAGAAACTGCAGCTGGTAAGAAGGAGGAGGGAAGAGAATAAAAAGAAAAAAGAAGAGAAGGGAAAAAAAAAAAAAAAAAAAAAAAAAAAAAAAGAAAAAAACTTTTAACCTACACCTGGGGGAATCAAGACTAAGAATCTTAATTGACTCAATTAAATCTGCAGAGAACAGAGATACTGTAAATACTAGAACTGGCTTGGAAAAAGGAAGGGAAAAACCCTCCAAGGCAAAACATTCTTTTATTCTATGATCTCCGTTGTGCCATGCAATCCAGAAGACAGAGGTTTGCCCCAGGGCTGCATTAGGGGTTATGCTTTGTGGTTTACAATTTTGATATGCTATTTCTGAGGTTTCTCAGGATATCTCATGAGAGAGCAGGATTACAGTGTATGACAGAAACACTTGTTCTATTACAGAAGTTCAAATCTGGGGAAGAACCCATTATAATACGCCGAACTGTCAATCCAACTGCCTGTTTCTTCCTGTAAAGGAGAAAGGGGAAAGCAGAGCCTTTACTTCTTTTTTTTTAAGCTATTAAACAGATTTACAACATATCAATGGAAAACTATACGATAGTTATCAGTGTAACTAAAGAATTGAGGGGTAGGGGTGGGGTGGTGGTGTCAGTTTTTATGATAGCACCATCGCTACATAAACCCTACCACAACTCTGGTACTCAGCCTCCTGACCAAGTATCCGAGAGAGAAACACTTCACATGAAACAGAGTCAGAGCAGACAGAAAACAGTAATGGACCCAGCAATCTCATTATAAAGTGCATCCCACACATTAGCCAGGGAATTTTAACATTTCAGCTCCAAAAATACACACTAAAGCCACGACAGAGCATACAAATGCTTTAATAAATATTGCAAGTGTCAGTCCGCTCAACAACAGAATGAAAGACCTGGGTTTAAAGAAAGGGATTTAAAACCTGCGTGTAGTTTATGAACTGTACAGAATAAAGTGAAAGTTTAACCTCAAAAAAAAACCCCAACATTATCTAAACCAGATGTTGGCTTCACAACACTCAATTTATGATAAATTGTTTTAATATTTATACCTAGCACAGGCGCTGTAATAAATCAGACAAAGGGAAAAATACAACGAGCATTCTGAAGTAAAGAAATTACACGCTCCTGCTTTGTAAAACCAGTTTGTTTGGAAAGCAGGGGGAATAAATCTCACAGTGGCTTAATGATGTTTTCCTTCACCTGTTGTGTCAGGAACTACGAAGCCAAGAGAGAAAAAAAGAAAAACAAACACCACCACCACAAAAAACAACGTTATTATCAACAACAACTAAATGCTGGCTTATCAGCCTTCCCCCGGGCTGGGGGGAGACGAGCCCCCAGCGCTGGGCGCGGAGCCCCCGCATGCCACCAGGGGGCGCCGTCCGCCCGCAGCGGCGCCCTCGGGGAGATACTCTTAAAGGCAATATATATATGTGTGTGTGTGTGTGTGTGTGTGTATATATATAACTCTGCGTTAACAATAATACGTATATAATAATACCCTCCGCAAGCGAGAGAAGTAAACATGACTATCACGACAGGCAGTTTGAAAGGTGGATTACCTTGCAATTATTACAAGGTGAATTACTGAATTATTGAATTAAATTATTGAATTTCTCAGCTGTTACCGTTGATCACTCCGAGCAGTGCTTAGCATTGCTACTGCTCATTTAGGAAAGTGGCCTTGCGGTCTGGCAATGTTTATTTAGCTCAAGGTAAAAAGCGAGGCTCTCACTGCCAGCCTATGCCTCTTCTCAAAATACCACGTTGAGATTTAGGCTTCAACAACAGGAGAAAAAAAAAAAAATTCAATAACCCAGGTTCAGGTCGAAAAGTAATAATGCATCAAAACAAATAAAAGAGATGGGAACCAAGTACTTCTGATGAAAAACTATCCAACTTCACCTCTGAGAAGTAAGGGACAGTTGGGCACAGCAATGCACGTAGGCACGTGCAGGGTCCACAGGTGAGATGCACCATTTCAATACCACTCTGGAGAAAACTTAACATGAAGATCTTGTCCACAAAAACATCAGTTTGCTGTCACAACATTTTAATTCAGTGTCCTACTAAGTCACGGTGGCAGACCGCTTATGTCAGGAGCAGACATTGGAAGGCAGGCTTCTTCCCCCAGAAAACCATTGGTTTTAAGCACATTTTGCTGTCAAGAGGCTTCACCTCCATCCCCTTCCCCACCTCCCAAAAAAAGTTCAGATGCTGCCAATGAAGCGTCAAGCGGCAGCTTTGGCACTGCGGGGAGAGAATGCAGTTACGGATCAGTACAGGCTAAATAACGTCAGCTGCAAAGAAGAAAGAATTTGTGTCATGCTGTATTTAAAAGATGCAAAATACCGGTTTCTGCCTGAAACATCTTGCTGATACAGAGGGCAGGTACCGAAGCACAAAGGCAGACTCTTCGCTTCCCCAGATTGAAGGGAACCTCTCCATTTTTTCACATCTAAGAATAAAGAGTGCCACAACTGCACTGAAATGCTGTTTCCAGCACAGCGGGACTCATGCCTTTCCATGCTACCCACTGGGCACGGAGGGTCAGAAGGAAACAATGGAAAGTAATGAGAAGAGAATGGAGAAAACAGCCTGAGTGGGCTTCAGATCCTGACAGTAATATGAAGAAGTTCCTCACTTTTCAGTAGTGTCATCATAATCCTGGAGAGGGCCAAACCAGCTCTGCCTCAGTAAGTGATTTACAGCAGCTGCCTCACGCTGACTTTACTGGACATTTGCAACATGACCAAGAGTCGCAGCAGCCAGGGAGACACAGAAATTAGTAGGAGGATCTCCTAGCATTTAAATTTAGGAATTTTTGTTGTTTTTACAGTTCCCGTTCTTTTAATGGATTTCTACTGGCAATATTCTGCTGGGGGTGGGGGGAACAAGACACAAAAAAAAACACCCCAAAAAAAGCTCAAAAAAACCAAGCAAACAGAAATACATCACCATCACCCCCAACAGAAGAAGGGCTTACAGGCAGTTGGAAGGCACACTGAAAAGCAGGGCTTTGATATTCTAGGTGCAATTTGCAGCAGCCTTTCTCAATGACAACCCAGATGAGTGCAGAAAGATCAGAATAAAAGCAGCAATGAAGTCAGAGTGGTGATGAATCCCCTGCATTTCACTTTGCTCCAGCCCCCTTGCAACTCTTCTTATCGTTCCTACTCTACATGAGTGTCAGCAACACTGACCCACCAGTTGGTTTTGTGCATTGCTGGACGTCTGAATGAACCAGAGCAGTAATCCAGAACTGAAGTCTTTCGGCTCTACTCATATTAAAAAAAAAAAATAAAATAAAAATCGAGGTCTATATTCCATTTGCTACCTGTGACAATTAATTACTGAGGATTCCCCATTAGTGGGCATTGTTTTATTGACAAGCCTGTGCTGCCAGGTAACATTTGCTGCTCCGTTCAACACATGACCAGCCTGACTGAGGAAGCAGAGATACCACAGGTGACAGGTCACCTTGATAACCCACTGCCTGCAGGTGCAATGAGGACCGGAGAGGGCACTGTCCTTCTTGCTGCTTTTGGGACTGCCATGGGTACAACAGACACTGGCCAAAAAAGCCACTCCCAAAAATCAACACATAGACACCAAGCGTGGGATAGTACTGCCAGAATGAAGTCAGAAAAAAATCTCTCAGTCTAAATGTAAAAACCTGTTCAAATAAGTAATCCTTAGGAAACTGCAGGTGTTGCTATATTACATTAACTGGATTTGTTAGAAGAAGCAGGTAGTAAATTTTGTGCCAGGCTACCACCAGTTTGAAGAACACTATGCAGTTTAGGACAATAAGAGCTGACCAGGCTGGTTTCAAAGCATGGGAACTCCTTGGGCCTGGGATTTTGCTTCTGCATTTAGAATCAGCAGCAAAAGGCACTCCCAGGTGCAGACACCAAGAGGACCGAGGGATGTTTTAAGGCAAGAGGCACAATACACTAAAAAGATGATCTCAGCTAATTTAGACAGCTACTTAAGTTTGGATACCGCCATATTAACCTCACCTGAACTCAGTGTTCCCTTTGAGAAGGTTGTACTACAAGAGTTACCGAGGTCCCTGCCAACCTGAAGGATTGAGTGATCTTAATAACCTATGATGATCCAGCAGGGACAGCTTAAAGGAGAGGCAGCTGACATACTTCCCCAACATCAGACAGAAGGATATAGAGCCAGTCCTCACAGGTTCCCAATCTCTTAAATGCCTTAGGGTTTTGCTTTCCCTTTCCAGGCATGGCAGAAGCCAGGAAGCCACACCACCTTACCAGATACTTTTCTTGCGTTCAGAAAATACAGAAGCTGATTCCCAGAGGCAGCAAACAACCTAAGGAAATGTCATCCTGGCTCTGAAACCTTGAATGCAATCAGCCTTGAAGGGGCTGGAAGTGGTATCTGTGCCAAAGACTTGAAGGTTACAGAGGTCTGACCCAGAGCAGGTGCAGAAACTTGGGTCAGGAGAGAGGACACAGACTAGCAGACTCCACCACCAGCTTCCTGGGGGAACTCTGTTGGCAGACAACAAGCTTTATGTGCTGCTTTGGGGTACCTGACTGATCTTTTTGAATGGGCTGCTGGCTTTTTTTCCTGGCTGAAAGCAGAATTTTTTGAGAGTTAGTCCAGAAGTAAACACCATCAAGTACAAGAAGGGATACTTTGACAGGACTGTTACTCTCTTTGAAGGTTGAGATCCCAGCTAGCTCTGCTTATAGGGAGTTCATACACGTGGCACAGCTGGCAGTTTAGCAGATACTCTCCTTAAACATTTGAAAAACAACCCAAGGAGGGAAGAGTTTCCATGGCTAGTTAAGGTCCAGAAAGTGATGGTGCCCACTCAGAAGACATGTCTAAGATTGGGCTCTCCTACATATTCACATACATGAGAGTTACACTCCAGAGGGAGGATTGTTTGAGTTTTCCTGCTGGGCTGGAGATGGAAGGAGTCTGGCCAACTGAGTAGCAGAAATTTCATTGACACTGGAGTTGCGTCAGCTCCAAGGCAAACTATTCCAGTTATCCTCTCTTTTCCAGTTCATGCAGGAGGCACACAACACAAGTAGTTCGTTCAATATACATGATGTTGTTTGGTGCTGGGCCCAGAAAAAGCAGCGTAGAAGGCAGGAGAGCTTGGTTGGAACTTCTGGCAGAATCCCGTACCTGTGATGCAGTATCAAAAGCAGCAATTTACGGCTGTTGCTGCAGCCTGGGGGCTATTCAGAACAGCCATACATCAACACATAGATGTTTAAGAAGAACAACGTGAGATTTCTTCCTGGTATGGAAATAAAACGGAAAATTGTGGTCTCGTATCCTTTTCTACATTGTCCATTATGCTGCTGAAGTGGGCATGCAACTCCTTCATCTACGTGAAGCTCATCACATAGAATCATAGAATGGTTCAGGTTAGAAGGGACCTTAAAGATCAGCTAGTTCTAACCCCCCTGCCATGGGCAGGGACACAACCCACTAGACCAGGTTGCTGAAAGCCCCATCCAGCACGAAGTCCAATTATAAGGTTTTAAGAGAAGTTACAACTATGAAGAAAATTAGTTGAACAATAATTTCATGGAGGAATACAAAGACTCCAGAGAAGTTGTCTCCATATACCAGAGAAAGCATGTGAAGACAGGTTAGAGGCAACACAAAATCCTGACTCATCACCACACTAACAAAGGATTAGAAAAGTGAGGCAGAACAGTCATGAGATTATGCCAGACACAGTGCTGGGGTCTAGTTAATTTCCACAGCCGAGACCAGAAGAAAAACATTGAACAATCTTTGTTTCACAGCATAGTGGTATATGCACTGAAACACAGGGAGCAGCCAGTCCAGAATGATACAGAGGAGACAAGCTGCTGAACTATGCCTACCCCATGCTCCAAACAAACCTTCTGCTGTTTGAAGTGATTGTCATTGTTAATTGGACACCATATTAGGGCCCCAAGCCCCAGAGTCATATAGTACAAGTCCCTGCCTCAAGTCCCAGACAGTATCTATTGCATCTGTAGGGATATACATTCTATGAATGAGCTGTGGTTTGCCATCCACTCTCACGCTTCACGTTTCTGTCATCCTTTCACATGCCAGGACCAGCCGTGCAACTCAATGGCATCAGCAAGGTAGGATGGACGGGGAACTGACCCTCTCCACTGACACAGAGGGGCCGGAGGCAGCAGCCCTCCACGTGTGAGAGCGGCCGGAGTTCCCAAAACAGCAGGTAATTGAAAAGGCAGCCTTTTCTGCTACATGGGTGTGAACATACAATTCTGTCTCCCTTACACACACACACTATGGAGCGTTTCACCTTTACAGTATGGCTTCAGACAGCCTCATACAGAAATTGGATATAAAAATACTGTTAAATAATCATTTTCATACCAGGGTGCCAAAAATCACTCTCTTGGCTATACAGCAAGAGAATGACATAAGTAATGATTTAGCAAAATCACGTTCAGCATCTTCATTCCTCTAATAAAAGAAGTTCAGATTATAATTAGAGCTTCTACAAAGAAACAAATATAAGGATGCTGACTTAACATAACATAAAGTCATAACACACACACACATCTACGCATTAAAATATAATTTGGCAAAAAATACTTTTGAATGAAGCTGGAAAAACTAAGTTTTGAATAATATCTTAGGAGCCAAACCCAAATACTCATCAGTTTTTGAATACAGTAAACACCCGATGAACGGTATTCTGTGACGTCATGAAAAGAGAAAAGACAGAACAAAAAAATCCTCTTTCTGTCCCCTCCTCTTCTTCCTCCTTTTTTCAGCCTATTCTCAGTACCTACTTACAAATTATCAACCGTTTTCAAGAACTTGGGCTGCCTTCTGAGGAAGAAGCTGCAGAGTCACAAGAAGCCCAAGCAAATAAAAACTATCAACTGAGTATCACTAGAACTAATATAATTTTGCTTCTGATCTCACCCACACATGGAATTTCGTCATTATAATGGAGCTAATATAACTGCCTTCAATAATCAGCCTTCTTCCTCTTCCGTAAATTGAAGACCTTGGTCAAATACAGCCAGCCTCTAGTATTAATAGTATATATGAGAGCTTTGGAGAGGTCAGCTCTGACCAAGAATCAGCTACAGACTTTATGGAGATTTAAAGATTTTTCTTTTCTTTCTGTGCACCTTGAAGTACCCACGGAGCTGAATTTTAGAGACTTCTATTTCAAACAGAAATATTGATGTTGCCTCATCAGAATTGGGAACCTGAGTAGAACGCACCTTTACCCATTAAGCTGCAACATTTTATGGGGAAGGAAGTTGTAAATCCTTTTACTACCATGTTAGACTATACTTTCTATGTTGCAGTCACTCAAACAAAATACGCTGGATATCTCATGCTGTACAGAGTTCCATGATATATTTAAATTGCTGTTAACAATTAATCTATCACCAAGAAGGATGAATATCTGCTTTTAGGGCTATGCAATCATGCTTACCTCCTGCGAAGAGGCTTAAACACAAAGGAATACACTGATGAGATACGAAGATTACACACTCATAGAAAAAAAAATTTAAAAAAAATTGTTTCCCCCACATTTAAAGTTCTGTTATAATAAATCCAGTAGGTCATTACTCTTAAAAACCTGACTACTGCAGTGAACATTCAAGAATCTACATAATTTTTCCAATTATATCAGGAGACCCCTTTGGCTGTCTGCTGCTATTGTGCTTTTATTTGTTCTGCAGAAGGATACCCACATAGGCTTACTAAAATCATGTAAACGTCTACCTGCCAGCACCTAGCAACAGCACCATCACTGGAAACTCTCATGAAGGAGGTGCATAAGAACACCTGGAAATTCAACACGACGAAAACAACTATACACAGGGAGAAAGTAAATCCAGTAGCATCACTTGACAGTAAGCAACCTCAATAATTACTATAGCAATGGAAGCTAATTGGTAAGATAGAGGAATAACACGGAGAGTTCTTTGAAGCTAAAACAAAGCAGCAAGTAATAAAATGAATGGCTCTACAACTCTACAAGCATATAATAATATACAGCCATAAAACACTGAAGGAACAGCACAACTAAGAACACGTAGCAAGTCTTGGGCTTCCTTCCTGAAGATAAAACAGAGTGAATACATGAGTGAGTAAGCACTGCTGTAGATCCAGGAAAGCAACTATAAAGAGGTTCAGAGATGGTACTGAGATCAATTAAAAAAAAAAAAAAATCTTGAACAGGGATATTTTATTACTAGTAATGAAAATTAAGAGGTGAACAAGTAAGTTCACCTACTTAAAGAGACTCTGCTATGTCAAGAAACCCTTCTAAAGAATAGGAGTATAACACAAGTTGCATTTGTGCATCCCCTTGTCAGCAATGGACAATTTCAAGTATGACAAAAAATTCAATCCAGCACCCAGAATTAAAGTTTAGCAAACAGCATTAATCAGATAAGAATATTTTTTGAGCATCTTCATGCCTGTAAAATCAGACAGTGTTTCAATCTCTAGTACAATACTGTCCAGGAAAAAAACCAAAACAAAACCCCACACCTGTTCTGTACTGCAGTCACTGTTCCAGGGGAAAAAAAAAAGAAGTGGGGAATAGAAGTTTTAAAGGAGTTGTAAGCACACGGTTAGCACAAGCTAGCAGTACACTGTGATCTTGCACTATGTAACACAGATGCAGTATCAATGGCCAGCATCCCAAAAGGCAACTGCATACGCTATTTGAACATTTCACATAAAACATGGGAGCTGTGGAAGGTATTAAAAGTTTCTTGGAAAATAACAGTCACTTAAAGTAATATTTAAACAGAATTACTAGACAGCTTTGCTAAGTAATAGCTCCTGTCTTTTGTTATGCATCCCACCTGAGACCCTGTCCATACCTTAAGGCTGTCGGGCTTCAGTGTAAAAACAAAACAACAAAAGGCACTTTCTCCATGAAGATAGCCATTTACATAAAGTTTTATGTAGACGCAGTTGACATCTATTAGTGTATTCTGTCTCCACCAAGATTTCCTGCTGAAAAAGCTAAATGAAGGTATCTCTTGAATAGAGAAGAGGCACGAGTGAGACACGCAAGGAGTGCGACACGCAAGGAGTGCGACACGCAAGGAGTGCGACACGCAAGGAGTGCGACACGCAAGGAGTGCGACACAAGCTCCCACCTGTGCGCACACACACGTTACACTCCGCCCTCCACCCTACAGTCCCCAATACTCTGCTCAAATTTGCTCATTCAGTGTTTTCTACTCTGCCTGAGCATGTTACAAGGCTAACTGTTTAAAAAGATGGCTAGAGCATTTGAATTCTCCTGGCTATTTAAAGTTACTCAGATTCGCCACATGTAAGCATGGAGTTTTGTTCTTCCTATTCCTGTTGTATGAACAAGAACTCTTTCTGTTACACTGACGTACAGATATGCTCCTCCTTTGTTCTTTCTCCACTTTCTTCCACCAAGTAAATCCATTTTCCCTCCAAAAACACAGCTCTCAGTTGCTCCATAGCAGGTCTCAAGCTACATAGCGCGTACATCTTTCCTCCTGGAATCAGAGGCTCCAAAAGCCGCTGAAGAACTCTGCATGTTCACAGCTACCAACATGTGAAAATTAGAACTATGCAAATGACAATGAGATGCCTGAGCTTTCTTTCCAACCACATTGCACCACGAGGGCCAATTTTTTTTTTTTTTTTACCTTTCCCCCCACCCCTCCCAAGACAAGTAAAATGAAGAGTGAGAAAAAGTTATTTTCATCAGTATTTTCCAGTAAGGAATGCAACAGGTGCTAAGAGCTGAAGGAAACCCACATCTGCTCCACTGCAAGGGTAGGCCCCGCCTGATCAGATTTTATAATACATATTTTGCACATGCACGGATTACTCAGAATCTGAGGAATGCAGCCTATACCGCTGGGAGACTGTAAAAATATAAGGAATCCGTGGTCTTTCCTGCAGCATGGATCTGGAATGCCTGTACTGTTTATGCAGCGTTACAATAATACTAGCCCAAAAACAACTGTCAATATGATTAAAGCCAGTGGCATTCCTAGCCCCAGCCAGAAAGACGTGAGGTTTACACGTCACACCGAGATTTGAATCCGTTTAAGTTCTGTGCACAACGTAGGAGCCCATCTGCCCACTTGGCCACGAAGGTGGAAGGGTAAGAATTACCACTGCTTTCGGAAGGGATTAAAAAGGGATAATATCGGGCCCCAGATTTGCAGAAGTTTGGATGCCCAGGGATGCTGGTAAGCTATCAACGTGTGAATAACAGCTACTATCGTTGTCTGCAGAGTCACCGTTCCACCAGCCTCTGACTGACTGCCTTGTAAAAAGCTTTGGGGCACACGAAGCAAGGACAGTGTATCTACAGCAAAATTGTATTCTGTCTGGTTCGGTGGGACGGGGAGGCATGAGAGTCTCTATTTGGCCTTGTAAGGAGCCACATTCCTTCAATTGCCTTGTAACAAGTTTCAGGGGATAGCCACATTTATATGCGCCACACAGATAATGCACTTGAAATGCTTTGGGACTGATATGAATAGGAACTATTCTTCCCTTTAATTAGCATTTTTGCCAGATGAACACTGCTGCGAAGTGCCAAGCTGTGGAGTCCTCCTGCAAGTTCCAAGCCATACATGACTGACGGCCAGAGCGTACCCGAAATCGGAATATTTCCTTTTGCAGCTACGATTCATTTTGCCCACTCGAATGAAAATAACGCAATTATCAAAATGATCACCCGGGATAAGGACAAAAACAGCGTACTACACAAACCCCGACTAGTCATACCTAAAAACTCAGCTGAATTCTTGGGCAGCTGCGTGATGTTCTTTGAATGGTGACTAACATTATAAACACCGACCACGAGAAAAGGAAGTGCATTAGTATACTTCCAAAAAGATAGCTTATCATAAAAACATCCACAATTTATCGGGTTTTTTAAACAAGTCAAACAGCTGATCTTACCCATGATCACACACACAAAAAGTAGTCACGGATGACTATTAGACCATTTACAAGCATATTTCTCCAAAACTTCACCTTAAGATCTGAGCAGGAAAACTGTGTGACCAGAAATGTAGTAAAGGCATTACTTACACTGTTTGAGTGTTGGTGTTCTTGTTCTTGTATTACCAGACGAATTGGCAATTAAATAGAAAGACAGTATGGATTAAGAAAAAAAAAAATTACAAAAACATTGGCTTGTTTCCTAGCAACAGCTCAGCTAAAATTACTTAACATTTCTACTCAATCAAATGTAAATTTGACTATGTTATCCCTTAAATGTTGATTATAACAGCCCTTTTCAAATGCAAATTCAATGTGTAAAGTGAATGTAAACGTTGACAAAGCTGATACGAAAATCTCCTGATTAACATCATTTGCATGTACACAGCAACATTATTACAAACCTTCTAAAGACAGAAGGAAATGGAAATTGGATAGAGAATCACCTTCTCCATCATCTCCTTCCTTCCTGCTTTGTTTAAGAGCAACACAGACAAAAATACAAAGCCTTTCGGATTGCACGCAAAATTCCACCAGTTTAAAAGTGCAAGGCATGAGCTGTATCTGAATGCCATACCTTGTGCTGTCAGCAAATACAATGGAGTGAAAAATTCCATTTTATTTCTCTGTCACAGAACTGGCTCGTTATAGGAAGTACATATAGCACAGGGGAGACTGTAAAATTTATAATACCATGTAGCCATCGACAGCTTGCAAGTTTTCTTGCCTCTTTTAGCTGCAATTGTTGCACGAAAAAAACCAAGAGGAGGTAGGGGGGAAAATGAATGTAAGTTACTCCCCAAAGTCTGAAAGTTTGTCCTTTGCACAGTTAATCAACTGTGGGATTTAAACACCTTAGGCATGCATGCATTCACTCAGGGACAAATTATTCTTGCATAAAACACAGAAGATGCTTCAAAGGGGATGTTAAAACATTTTTTTCTTGTTGCAGCATTTCACATCAGGGCATTAAAATACATAGTTTTACAATATTCGCATTCCATCAGGCTGATTTACCGCTACTTAGCCAAAAGTCAACAGGAAGCTGAGAACAGATGCAGTGTACCTTCAGCACAAAGCAAGTACTCAGAATTAACCTCTTCAGACGAGAGTATGTTCTAGCAGAAGATACCACCCTTCCTTCTTAATCATTTCAAGAAGGCCACTAGGCTCAAACACAAGATTTACATCTACAGGCATTACACAGACTTGTGTTTGGCAATAGGGTGAGATTTTATTTTCCATACTGATGCAGGCAGGTGCCTTGATAGCTCACTATGACACGCATGTGCTACTCCAGCACATTTACACCATTAGGAGTTGCACGGCACCAGCTACATCAGTGCAAATTGGATAACTTAGCATACACATCAGCCATCTTCTAATGGTTTATGGTGCTACGTTTCTAAGGAAAAGCAGAAGCACTTTCTTCCTCCACTGCACAGTTTTTTAATATAGTTATTACAAGCCTGTTGAGGATTATCTTTTCTATCCCAGATTAGAGTTGCTACTTTAAGTATTTTATACAGGACATAATCTCCTCCTCCTACAGCCCCAGGCTGCAAACTTTAGCAATCTCTGATCCTAAAAGCTGAAGTAGAAGACTTCTAAGAAATAGATGAGCACAACAAATGAGTATTGAGAAGGCACGATCAGTAGAAATGTTTACACCCACATGGAGCACAAATCACCCCCTTCTCAAAAAGAGAATCCCACCTCAAAATCAAGGGTCTGAGACAGAGCCAAAAGTGAGTTTTTGGGCTTGACCAAGAGCTGGGAAGGGAGGGAAACGGGGGATGACACACACAAGAATACTTCATCCTCCCATGCCAACTCCTGCCTGCTCCCCCACAAACTTCTTACATGTGCCAGACAACAATTAGCCAGAGTCCAGTTTCAAAGTTATAGCTCATGTCTGGAGAGGAATCCTAATCACCCGTGAGCTGGTCTTCTTCAGCAAAGCCTGAAGCAGCAGGATCTCTAGACCTTACTTCACTGATCCTTCACCCTGATGCTGCACATTTGCCCCTCCATCCAAATTTAGCTTCTGGGAGAAACGAGCAGAGTAATGCAGACTTTTGTGAAAATCTTGAGATACTCTATTTTACGTTTGTTTGGAAATTTTCCAGAAACCCTTTTAGTATAGTATATACACATGAAAATTAATACTGTTCTCTCCTTATCAATACATTTTTTCAAGTGACTTCCACAGTCTGAAAGCAAAGGTCAGTCACACTGGGTTCCAACAATCCACTGCACTGAAAATGTAACTTTATTTGACCATATGGTGCTATAATTAAACACATGGCGAAGTACTCTTTGATCTTATGACTCCTGAATAGATGGCTAACAACCAGATTTTTCCAAACTATGTTTTTAGCTGGAACCCTAAAAAAAAAAAAATATCTGAAAGACCTACATCATTGACTGCATGATTTACCATTAAATATACCATCGGTGTACATGATATGACAGCTGTGCATTGAAAGATCATTAGCGTGTGATTTAGTGGCTAACTGGACTCTCACCTCAAGACCATGACACAATGGGTCGGAAGCTCATACCCACGACAGTGACTGAAAGAGATAAAGCAGTAGTTGTTGAACCAGCAGCACATTTGCAGTTGGGAACTAAAATAATTGACTCTTATGCAACATATAAAGTTCCTGGAGAAAAGGCACATTTACAAATACCATGAGAAACATTTGCTAGAGAACACAACTATGTAAACAAAACAAAGGCGCAACATGCACAAAACGTTATCCTACACCATATGGACTATCACTGACAAGAAAGTTCCAGAGAGGAAGATTTTAAACAACTGAAACTTAAAAATCGGCAGAAATTAGTTGAATGCAAGACAGGGAACCAACAACCAACCATTACTTCTGTACAGAGACCTCAACAGAAAGAAACAGTCTCCCAGAAATAGTCTGAAAGGACTTGTTGAGCCTTAGATGAGGTGCTATGCAGACTCCTAAAAATTGAGAGTGCAGTTATTCAAACTGCATGATGCACTAAGGTCCCCAGTTTAGAAAAAATTAAAATTTCTTAGATTAACCAGTGGCCCAACTTCTACAGGAAAAAAAAAAGAAGTTTTATTCTGAATAAAAAACATCAGAAGTCCGTAGCTGTACATATAACTCTTACATATGCTTAGTGCTAGCATTCAATTCGGTATACTTACAACAATGATAGATGTCAAAAGTTAATTTGCAAAAGGTTTTATTGCCACTCATCACACCCTTAAAGACCAGAGCAAGTCAAGTTAAACGTTCCTCCTTGAGTTTCATATGCAACAGAGAAGAGCACAAAATGGGGTCCACTGGACACTGACAAAGGAAAAAGGAAAACTATAAAAAGAAAGACAAGAACTAGCCCAGATTTAGACAGGAAATTCGATTAAGATTCATAAACATCACAGAAAACTAGTTTTTAACACATTGTATTCTTAATGGGAGGCCATATCTGAATGCGTTTTAAAACAGAAGCCAAAACACTTATAAGCAGTATCACAAGCCAGAAGACCTCGTTCAGTCTTGTGCAGAATAAGGCACAATTCAAGACACAAAAGGATTAAGGACAGACCAATGCAAGAGCAGCTAAGGGTGGGAAGCAGCAAACTCAGAGGAGGGAGGAAAATAAACTGGAGGAAAAATAAAACAAATGACCGCAAAATATTAACACAAGTTCCTAACTCTCCTAGCGAATTACAGGGGAAAACAGTTCCTTTGTAAGCACCTACAGCCAACAGAATCAAACCAAAACCCTGTTCTGATCTGGGAGCTAAATACAGTCAAGGTAATGCAACTCTCACTCTAGCCCTCTAATACCCAGAGAAACATTTACCTTTAGGATGACTACAAGATAATAGAAAACCCTCTTTTAGTCTTTGGATATTAACGTTCATGTGAAAGAAGTGACATGGATTGAGGAGGGGCAGAGCTGGAGTTTATATAAAAACTTTGTTATAACCACACACAGTTTTAAATCACCCTCGCAAGCACTTTAAGTTTGCAGGCAAACCTCTCTAGATTTAAAAGAGGAAAGAAAGAAGAAAGAAAAAAAAAAACACACACACACAAAAAAAAACCCCACACACCTTGAATGTATGTGCTGCTCAAGAACAGCATGGTGACCTAGAAACACTGCTCTGCCTCATGATGGAGACCTCAGACAGTCACCATTCATGCCCTCGACAGAAGGTGGGAGTGTGCAGGTGTGGGCTGAGGAGGAAGGCAGAAGGGAAAATAAATACGAGCCAGCTTCTTGACAGTGTCAGACTCTGCAAGGTGGCCTTAGGCCAGACCACAATATGGTTTTGATTCATAGAAAGCGAAACTATGGTACATCCATAGCCTGCGATTTCTGCCATCGCTTCTTTTATGGGCAGTGGTTTCTACAGATGAACTGATTCGAGAATAAGTGGCTTCAGCAAGGAACTTGAAATTAACCTAATATCACAGGCACACTCCTTTCCAGCTACCCAATCGCCCACACTACAGAAGTACTATGCACAGAAAAATAACCACATCACAGGCCGTCCCTTGTCTAAGAAAGCCACATGCAGGATAAGCACACTGAAAAAGTATAACGATATGGCAAGTAACACTCATTAAGGGACCAGCTGCTCATCAGCACCCACTTCGATCCCCAGTGACTTCACAACTTAACCTTACTTTCTGGGTGAAAAGCAATCCTTCTGAAATCTTTTAATGCAGCTCTGTTTTAAAAGAGATAGCTAATCTGTTCATACTAGCAAATGAAATCCTTTACCCCAGCCTCAAAGACTCCGTTTAGTTCAATTGTTGAAGTTTATAAAGAACAGAGAGGATAGGTGAGGCATGAAAAATAAAATTAAAACAAAACAGAAGAGAGGAAGGTTTGCTAACTGCAGGAAAGAGCATTCCTTCTACAACCTCTGTCCAACAACCGCTTACGTTTTATTCATCAGTTCTTTCTTCTTCCAGTTTCTCTCTTTCTGCAAAGACAACCTGCCAGCACCACATTATTGTTACTCAATACAAAGTCAAATATAATCCCAGATGATTAAAAAACAGATAAAGTGCTCCTCCAACAGCTAAAACTCTAGAGTAAGGAAGTCAGAAACAGCACCTTGGTACCCACCTAGGGTCTCCATCTCTCCCTTAACCTTTCTAGGCCTATTTTTGGCACAGTCTCCTGGTCCAAGCACACAATGGAAGCGTGAACTAATCACTTCACAGAAAAACCGAGGGAAAACAGAGGCAGAGAGAGAGGCGTTTTCCCTTTGCTGACCTCTAGCTCAGAGCCATTTTTGCACTCCTCCGAGAACCCATCATCCCCCTTGAAACCGTGCGTCGCTGCCTTCAGCGCGCCCCTGCCTGCTCTGCCAGCCTCAGCAGCTTTACTGGCTACACACAATATTCTGCTCATCTTCACAGCACTGATGCGCTGTATAATTTCTCTCTTATACTCACCATCTCCTTCAGGGTATGACTTTTTTTAATGTTTGGTTGGTTGTTTTTTTTCCAAGCCAGGTTCCAGTACTACTAATACACATCTTACAGCAGCTTCTGGTTATCAGTGTCAAAAAGCCAATGAATTATTTCCAAATTCATAGAGCTACAAGTAAGAACGTATCAGATGATGTATAGCAAAGTTGTTCAACATTCGCCACATCAAAAGCTCTAAACAGATAAACTTTAGAATAGGAAAATCAAAAAAGAGAGAAAAAAATCAACAACAAAGAAAAATAAAAATAGAAAATTGAAAAGACATGAAGAAATAAATACAGCAACTAATAAAAACAGTAAGTCCTTGGAGCACTTAGTAAACCTTGGATTCAGAAATGGTCTCACAGACACTGCTCTGAAATTAAAGCTCACAGACACAACATGAAGCTTAGAAGTTACAATACTTGGCTGCTGGGATAAATATTTATGGTTCACCTCACCTGCCCACATACTTGGACCATTTAAGATTTTCTCCTTCACAACCAACTGAAAGGAGATAGTTATCAGAGCCTCAGCAGCAGGATTTGTGTGAGAAAAACAATGCCAAGAGCATAGGTATTGTAAACAACCAACGGTGGTTTTTTTGTTGTTGGTGTTTTTTTTTGTTTTTTTGTTTTTTTTTTTTTAAAAAGGGCAATCAGAAATAGAAAGTATTTATCTATTCTCTCTAGAGTAAAACCCATTTTGAGTTCTGTGATCTCATCTCCTTGAAAGGGAAATTGGACTTCAGTTTCCTACCCAAAACAAAACCAAAGTATCTATTTACGTGTAACATATTTACATGTAGACAAAGGAAGTGTAAACATCCTTCATGCATGTATATGTTCGTTTTTATATATTTACGTATAGGCTTAGTTATGAGCCTACATCTCCTGATATGCTCATTGGGAACTTTTCAGCAGAGAAATCATCCATATGCAATCCAAAAGCATCAGGGATCATCCAAAGGTTTGGGTTTTGAGAGGTGCAAATTACCTCTTTATGTCCTAGGCACAAATCCTTCCTGCCCACGCATCTCCCTGGCATCTCAACAATTCCTGTAACGAGGAGAAGACCCAGTCCTGCCACCAGCCCAGGACTGGTTCCACCTCCCAGGCTGGTTCACCTCCTGCGTGGTTTGCTAAGCCATGTAATCCTTGCAGTTACTTCTAAATGGAAAAGACACATTGCCAAACATTAGTTTATTATTACAGTCAATCAATTGAACTATAATTCTACCATTGTTATCCACCAACACTTTTCCTGCTTAAGTGCAAGGTATGTTTACTTTATTACTGAGGAGCTCAAACATTTTCTTTCATAACAAAGTATTCCCTTCCTCCTCCCACCTAAATCAAGATGAATGCTCATGAATCAGACCAAGATCTGGAACAACATTTTCACTTCTACAGTGACACGGCCTGATGCAGGAAATACGAGAATTCGTATTTTCACCAGTTTTAAGATCGGTTGAAAGATTAGGAAAAAAGGGGAAGGTGGCAGAGCTTTCAAAAAACCAACCAACCAAAAAAAAAAAAACAACTTCCACATGCCCAAACACAACATCCAACACCATCACACAGAGTTGGCATTTTATTCTTTTCTCTTTTACGATATTACTGCTGAAGCAAAAGCTCAAGATCTATTACACCAAATGAAATAGCCATGAAGATCAGATGGCAAAACAAGTAACACAAATCTTATAAAATCCCAGACCTATTAGCACTGTGCAAGCAAAAGTATTTTGGATCTTATTCCAATCTGCTTTGCAAAGGGCCTTCCTATTTCCCTCACCCCACTAGATAGAATCTGCACCAGTCATGCTGGTTCTCAGTTACCTAAAGATAAAAACATGCAAATTCCACTTCTACACTGTGTTTAATAAACAGATTTGTTTCCTCTGTGGTCCATATATGCACAGAAAAGAGTTGGCTATCTCTTAACAGGCAATGATTTATCTGTTCATCTAAAGCAGTGGGAAACGGCAAAGAAAAATATAGGACTCTAAATCCTCAATGCAGATCAACTAACTTTAAAGCTGGATGCAGAGAAGAAATGATGGAAGTCGGAAACAATGCAGAAATCCCTATCTAGTGGTAAGTCATTGGTGATTCTTAAGACTCACCATTGTTTGGCACATTCAGTTCTTTGGGAACACTGGATATAGGCGAAAAAGAAAACTTAATCCCCAGGGACTCCTTGTATTCACTGCTAGCTATGGAGAGCAGTGCAGTGCTTGTAACCCACGCTCAGGAGACAAGGAGCACTGTTTTCGTTTTCCTATATCCAGTTCAAAATAGTACCAATTAAGCTGACACCACAAGCGTATATCAGCAGGAAAAGACTGTATTTATCTGAAAATCTTTACTCCTCATCAGAAGACCTCTGTATAAGCTGCTCTCTCAAAACTGGAACTGATAAAAATCAGCCAGCCACATAGACACACTCACTCAGCATAAGACCTGCACATCACAAAACGTGCAGGAACTTGTTCCTTCTCAGGAAATCAATCGTCAAATTCAGGCCGCGAACAAACATTAAAATACCGCAAACCACTATACCATTTATCTAACTCCTTAAACTGTGACCATCACTGCAGTTATCTGAGCATTTGAACACAACGGACAAATGGGCACTTAGCAACATATCTCATTATTACTACGTTTTTGCACCAGGCAAACATACAGGCTTTTCTCTGCTCTCCTCCAACCAAGATATCTGCTAAAAAGTCTGCATCTCCCCAAGCCAACCAATGTGTTATTCAAGCCATTCTTGTAACGTCACGTCATCGTTACTGGATGTCTTTCATATTACAACACATCCTAAGCAACAGAGACAAAATTACAGCTAAACAAGTTCCCACTATATTAACAAGTCCACCAAATCACTAGAAATGCAATGTTCTCAAATGTGTGCTACAGCACAGGAAGAGCTCTGTGCTCTCCCCTGCACCATCTCCAGAAACAGCATCCAAGAAGGGAAGATGGAGGAGCTTCTACACAGATCTACCTCTCGCTACCATGTCTTCTCTTTCCTCAAGCTGTCAGGTAGGAAGAGCTGCCAAGCTCAGTTTAGTCAGTGTGAGTACTACAGGGTTTCCACATAACAATCAATCGGCTTTATTTAACTAAACCATATACATCAATTTAAAAAGCACTCAGTACCAAAAGGAGACACCGCAAAAGACCATCAGTTTTCAGAGGGTGAAGAGCTCAGCACTTCCTAAATTTCAGCCCCTCCAGAGAAGATCTTATGCTGATTATGCAAAAAACAGGATATGTGTTGTCATCCCCCAAATCACTAGTTCTCCTCTCTCAAAGTAAAGAAAACTTGGAGTGTATCTATGGATATATGACAGTCAAAGTGTTGCAAACAGAGCAACATTAGAGCTATGCTTTTCCCTGGGATGGACAGCCCAGCAATCACCTGTGCAACCGGAGGCACCAAACAGCGCGTGTGTCTCAGCGTCAGCCAGCATGTGACGTTCTGTGAGATACCATACAGGGAAGCTCCTGTTTTGTCAAACTCACATGGATATATGCTCAATTAGAAGTGGCAGTATGTTGTTCTGCCCAGGTAAACTCATACTGCTTAGGACATGATTACTCACTAGCTGTTTTGTTAGTAAGAATCCTTTTCCACATCCTACTGCCCAGCCACGACACCACAGAATCAACTAGTAGAGAGCAAGGAGACAGAACACTGTGAGACTTCAGCTTCATCTACCTAATGACCAACAACATGTGATGCTCCACTGCACAGCAAGGATACCGACAGAGAAAGCAGATCTCCTCTGCAATGCTGTAAGACACTTTGGGGCTCGAAATATACAACACAGAGCAGTTCAACCTGGTGCATTGTTTCAAAATGGGGAACAGCCAATTTGCTGTCTCAGATGCTTGTGAGACAGAAGTCTGCCTTGGAAAGGAGTCCAAATCAGACTTGTATCTACCCAAATAAAAACATGAAACCTTCTGGTAACTGTCTTCATGCTTCTGTTCTGCTTGTAGTAAAGTCAAAAAAAACCACCAACAAACCAACCCACAAAACAAAAAACCCAAAACCTTCTTTTCTCGAATGTTTATCATTAGCTCTGCCTACTGAATTCTAAAAACTGCCACCATGCAAGATGTGTGACTGCTTAACTCCAGAAGTTCAAAGGTGGGAAGCTGCAATGGGCTCATGGTGGGTAAATCCGCGTACAAGTCAGTAGAGGAGGCCCACAAAAACAGTCTCAAAATTAGCTGCAGACTGCCTGCCAGAGAAGCTATTATTAAGAAGTCTGTTCTACTAAGCCACCTACCCATGACAACAAGGTAGAAAGCAACCAAACAGTAGCCAGATGGGAAGGCTTTTATGATCTTGGGAAGAGAGCTATTCTGATGGGGAACCACTGGGAGGGGAAAGGGGAAGGAAAAAAAAGAAAAAAAGGAGCAGGGGGGAAAGGAAAAAAAAAAGGAGTTCTACAACAGCAAGGAAAAAAAATGTTTGTTTAGAAGGGATAGGCCACCAGCCCAAGGCTTAACGAATCAAAGAACTCCAAACAGGATGGCTTTAAAACTGACCTTAAGAGAAAGTCCACCGTATTCTTGGAAGAACAGGAAGAGGATATGTCATATCTGAGAAGGAGACTGCTTATTTCTTCACCAGGAGTGCTTCAGCATACACAGTCAGTAGCTGAGAACCCTGCCCTTTGGATAGAGCATTCGGTTCTGAGCAGCAAAACCAAGCAAAAAACGTCAAGTCTCGTGTGTGTAAAGTTCTGCTTCAAAATGAAAATATTGAGGGGAGAAATCTACATCCAGATCATTAATGCTGCTCTTAGGAATGTGATCGACTTAAAATTAATTTAAAAAAAAGCACCATGACAGGTCACCTGCAGAGGAGGGAAATTCAGAATACTTAGAGGAATTCGGTGAGCTTGAAAAGACAGCTATGATAACCTCCAGGAATGATCCGATAGGAGGAGTAGTTTAGTTATATGGACGAGAGGGGTTTTCAAGATAAAATAGATAAGGACTTTGAGGGCAGCGTACTGAGGATACTTTTGGCATCTATTAAGAGCTCTGAATCTCCCTCAAGTACACGCCTCAGGCAGACCGCATGAACAACCCTGAGCATCCAACCCCAAAGTGAGTCAGGATAAAGCGGGTGGCCTGTGCACTTGCTCCTGAATTAGGGATGTGTCTGACTAGCAAGAAAAAACCCTGGTTTCTATTCAGGCAGGTAACTCTGCCCAGCTTTTGAGATTCAAAAACCCCAACCAAGACATCCTGTTAAAGAGCTCATTAAAAAAAGCAGGCTCCTTTGCCTTTCACGAACTCCTTTCTTTCCTTTGCTTCAACTTCAGATTACTCCATCTATACTCCTTGCTATACTCTGCTTCTTTGCTTTCTCTAGAAGGAAGAGAGTGAAATTTAGGAAAAAGATAGTAGACATTAGTGAAGAATGAAGTCAGTATGTGCAGATAAGAGTCCCCTCAACCCTGAAATGTGCCGTTTCAGCATTAGTTCTTTCATTTGAAAAGACAAATATCACACATGCGGTGAAGCTGAGAAAGGCACCTTCTGTGTTTATGGGGTTAAAGTACTGACACAGGGGCCTAAACAATAGAAGTACAGTATATCATACTATTATGCCTGTCTAGGTGTCCCATTCCTAAGCCACACCTGCCCTACAGAGCATCAAAAATAAATAAATTGGAACAATCTGCATTCACAAGAAAAGAAGGCTTTGAGATTTTACAGGATGAAACGGTTCAGTGGTTCCAGGACAGAGGAATGGCAGTAGCAGCCATGATAGAAAGGCTCCAATAAACCACTCATCTGTGGAGCAACAGCAGAAGAGAACAAAACAAAGAAGTCAGAAGGGTCAGCAGTAGGTGAGCACAGACACCAGCTGGAGATTATTTCTTTTTTCAAAGCAGTAACAGAAAAACAGTAGGTAATTTCTGATTTGCCTAAAAACCCTAAACCAGGTACCCACCAACTCTACCACAGAATGCACGCAGAATGCCTTTGTAAGGCATTCCACCATAAGGTGGACACTTAATATGGAAGGGGCAAACCACTTTGGGACACCCAGGACCAAAGCCCGTGGTCTGCGTGTGCATGTAGCGGAACGCTGTGCTGAACATAACTGCTTATCAAAAGTTAAACACCACCTGAGCAGAGTTTCCTCCACGGACAGTAATAGGTAAGTATGGAATTTATAATCCCTTTACTTCCACTGCCAGTCAAGGCTTGGCAGATAAGAAGAAAGGTGGCAGGGAATGAGGGGAATGAAATTTTCCTGGTTTAGGAAGCAAAGCCAGGAGAGAACAGGAGAATGATATAAAGGTCCATCTTTGTTCCACCGGTCAACACAGATAAAAAAAAAAAATATTTTTTATTTCTACCCCCTAGTATGTATGTAATTTCTTCAGTCATAGAAAGGATGACTAATCCCACACAACTGTCTTCCCAAAATACAGCCACTGGAAGGTTTTTTCTCTTCTTACCACTGCAGCTTACCATCTTGTGTCAATTTGCCAAAACCAAACTAAATATGTGGGCTCTTTCTAACCATCTCTCTTGAGTTCCCACTTCTTATCCTAACCACCTGCATCTCTGCAGGCTTCTGAAGAAGCATTTACTTGGTCTTCAATTACAATTAATGTTTTAAAATTACACATGCAGAAAGATCAGCGTGAATTATTGTCCCTAATTATTGATAGAACAAGTCTAATGGAATACAGTGACTGCATAATAAATTTTAAATTATCACACCACATAAGTTAACAATACTTTCTAGCAAACTGGATACTCAATTCCATGCCATGTTTCTAACCCCGCACCACCACTACAAATACTAATACGCCTTCAATATTTATGCACACCTGCTACTACAGAACAAGCAATTGCAAAATGATGTGTTTGGGCTCAATCTTGAATTGATCTTTAGCAAGATCTTTAGCAGCCACTTACAGCATTGCAGGCAATGCTCTGCTCCTTTACAACATTAAGGGGTTGGGGTTTGGGGGCGAGAGGGAGCAAGGGGATTTGGTTTCCGAATGCAAATTCTATGGCTTCCATATAGGCAGGGTCTGGGAAGAAGCATCCCTTCATTTCCAGAATACTTAGTGGTAGTAAGCAACCCTGTGGCTGGCACGCCTTTGCAAGTGCTCTTTGCAAGAAAAGAAGGGGTCACTAGCTGTACACTCACCACGTTTCAGAGGTCAGTGGAATAACGTAGAATCAGGGTGATACTGCTACAGGAACTGCACTTTTTATTTAAAAAAAAAAAGGAAGGAAAAAGTCAGGTTGCCATTGAGATAAAATATGTAAAATATGCAGCTATCAGTTAACCCAGCATATGTCCAGAACATCTATTAAGCTTATAAATTAATGTTCATTTTTATTATATTTGTTTCATTATTTTAAATGCATTTGAGGCCATACGTACAGTTCAGTTATAGCAAGAGCAGATATAGAATTTCTCACCCAACTCTGTCACGACTTCTAACTCAGAGATATGAAAATTGCTACAGAACCAAAATTCACCAGCTAACGGCTTTCTTTTTTTAAATTAAAAATCCGTCCACTTAATATTAAAATACAAGAATACAACCAAAAATATGCACAGAAGGTAACAGCAGTGAACACCTTTTCCCCATCCTGGGCATCCAATTATTGTCGCATACCTGAACAAGCTCTTGATATTTACCCTGGCTCTGGAAGCAGGTTGAGCAAGCCACTAAAACTCCTTGGCATATAACTATGTTCCAGATCACAGTGTCCAACACAGGCTTTATCTCCCCGCTGAATCTGGTCTAAAGAAAGCACTGGGTAATTGCCCCAAGGTAACTGTCAGCAAAGACAGGGTATTTGCTCTGTTCTGAAGACAGGCTCTTCACAAGCTCACAAAAAACTTGCCAGCAAGAAAAAGGTTATTCTGCATAGCTGAAACGAGAACAAGATGTTATGTACAGGTAGGCAACTCTCTGGATAGCTGCCCTAGGACAGAGACCCAAATCCGGAACCACTGTTAAGCATGTCTGCTGAAGAGAAAGCACGAGGACCGACAGAGTTACAGCACCAGTCTTTCCCGTCTGTAAGAGTATTTACATAGCTCAGGAGTATTCAGTCAATTTAAGAGGAAAATTTAGTAAGGAAAAATGCAATTATTACCAATGCTAGAACTGTGTGGAAAGAGTCCCACAGCACAGCTAGAAAGTCTCTCTAAAGTATAGTAAGTGCTTACACTGAGCATGGAAAAAAGAAGACTCTAACGTAGTCCTTTGAAATGAAAGTGCATACAAAAAAACACACCGTAACATTATCTTCCGAGCCTCCACAACCACACCAGTACCTTCCCTCGTGTCTTCCCAGAAGAACAGAGAACTTACAACTACAGTAGAGGACCCCAGATCATCCTAGTTCTTCCCTGGAAGGCTGTACAACCACAGAATTTTGTTTTAAACACCTTCTAGCTTTCCTTTTCGCTCCAAATACCGTAGTAGTTCTAAGCAATTTTTAGTGAATTTGTTACCGTTAACGAAGCTGTAAACCGCCTAGCCCACCCTGCCACATCCATGGTACTCCACATTTGGATGAATAAGCCTGAGAGTGTAAAGCAGCAGACTCCTGAGCCTCTTCCCCTTTCTGTGCTGCAGAGATTTTTCACTCCCCTTCCACAAATCCATCTTTTTCATATCAGCATACTCATTAAGCGAGTCAGGAAGTTCTTGCAATATGGCCCAAACAAATTTATGGGGAAAAGCAGTTATTTGGGGTTTTCCTTAAAACTCCACTTATCTTTTCCCTCCCTCTATGAAAAAAAAAAAAAAAAAAAAAAAAGAGTTCCAATAATGAAGACGTGAAGCCTCAGTAGGAAGGTTCTACAGGCAACCCAAGAGCATAACAGGATAAACAGAAAGAAAAGTTCCCTGGCCCCAAACTGAAATATGGACAGGTATACAATTCGTTTATTTTTATTTTTTTTCACCAAAGCTGGGACCTCCCACTTCACCCAGTTAACCCAGTACAACAATCGGTGATGCCTGCGAGGTAGCAGATGCTACTCAACAGCAACTTACAGAAGCTGCAACAAGTGTCCAACAGATTGTTAGAAAAACATATAAACTTTCAGGGTTTCCCTACCATTTTGTCACCAAATTGACTTGGATCAATGTCAGTCCTTTGATGTGAAGACAAAGAAAGCAAGGGTATACCTCAGTAATTTGGTATGCAGCTTTCACCTGCAAGCAGGCAAGCATCTGAAGTTTACATGAAGCCTTTAAATGCATTTTGAGGTCCCTCCCATAACACTAATAAACACATGCACTCTCTGATGAAGATACACAGCAGGACTGCATCAAAATAAATGACTGAAATAATGGCATAGTGTTGTTTTCTTCACTGAATGCCACTGCCATCTACCACGTAAGGGGCTGAGTTCACATTCACGTACCCGTGCCAATCTCATATAGCAGTGAAATTGGATCTCTCGCATCTTAGACGTACTACCTCCCAGTTTCTGAGTTACAGCTTCACTTGCTTCTACTGGGATAATTCCCAGAAAGTAAGCTGGTGACTACATTACACACCGCTGAAGAAATAAGTTATACTTTACATCTATTTCTCCTTTCCACAGCATACACGGATATTTGCAGTTGCACTAGATGATCGTTGTAGGTCTCTTCCAATGGAGATAGTCTATTCTATTCAGCAGTTCTATTTTTATTCAACGAATATTTACAATCTGTCAAAATATGTTGGGGAAAAAAACCTTATTTCCAGAAGGAACAGTTTGCAGCTTACTCAAGTTTGACAAAGTAGTCTTGTGGGGAAAAAAAGAAAAAAAAGAAAAAAGGGAGGGGAGGGAGGAATCTCAGAAGTGTCCAAATATGTCCTAAATTCAAAAAAACATTTTGTTGGACCCATTTCAGCAATGCCAACATTTCAAAATGAAAGTGCTCAGCCTTTCACAACAAAAATCTTAAAAAATAAGATGGCCTCTCTTAGCACGCAGTGAAATCTTATCAGAAGAAATGTTTCAAAATTCATCCACAACTAAATTCTTTTGGGCCATAGAGAACTGACCAGCTTAGCTTCAAAATACCATTCATTTTTTTTCCATTAAACTGATACATTTCTTCTTTTATTTATACTCCATCCTATGTAACACAAGATGGAATGTTAAAAAGGTATAACTAACACCAGTATTTAAGTCAATTCATTCTTTAATGAATTACAGTATCTTAAATTGCACAGTAGTAATGTACTCCATCCTGGGCACTCATCAGACACAAACAGCACCCTGGCGCCATCAGCAGAAATGCATTCACCTTGTTTATCATGGAACAAAGTTAAGACAGAGCCTCCTAAGAATTCAGGGTGATATACACAAAAATTAAAATTAAAGAAAATCATCAAATCATAAACCAGTTATTTCTTCTATTCTGCAGACCAGAATATTGCTCCAGCCTCTTGTAAGTAAAGGTAAGTTTAATAAACCATATGTACACCCCCAAAGTATTTGCAAAAAGTCTTGGGATAGAATTAGACACCGAGTAACAGGAATTGGTTCTTTAATTTTAATTGTGAAATTATTCATGGAGACATTCCTCTAAAACCAAGGACTTATTTTTGTTAAATACAGCTGATTTATCAAACCAATTCTCTAATTGCCAACACTTCAAATTAACATTAACATTTTTGTCTCTGCTTTTCTCAAAGTGTATATAGCTGCTACTTAGATGCTTATCATCTAAATGTTGCATTACTGGTGCTTACTAGAGACAAATAAAATCAATTCTCAGTGAAACGCTGCTTATTCAAGAAAAAGAATTATAAATAAAGAAAAAAAAAAGCACATTCAGGAATAATATAAAGAGTACCCTGGAAGCAGCTGGCCTCCAGTGCTGCTTTCTTTTGCATTAAAGACTTCTGCAGCTTGACACAAAATACTTCTGATTACTTGTTTGTATTTGCGTTATATTATATAGGAGGAAGGGTCGTGATTAGGGGCACAGAGTCTAGTTGGAGGTCAGTGATGAGTGGTGTTCCCCAGGGGTCAGTACTGGGTCCAGTCCTCTTCAATGTATTCATCAATGACCTGGATGAGGGGATAGAGTGCACCCTCAGCAAGTTTGACGATGACGCAAAGCTGGGGGGNCCCCCTCTACTCTGCCTTGGTGAGGCCGCACCTGGAGTACTGTGTCCTGTTCTGGGCTCCCCGGTTCAAGGACAGGGAACTGCTGGAGAGGGTGCAGCAAAGGGCTACAAAGATTATTAGGGGTCTGGAGCACCTCTCTTATGAAGAAAGGCTGAGGGATTTGGGTCTCTTCAGTCTGGAAAAAAGACGGCTGAGGGGGGACCTTATCAACACTTATAAATACTTAAAGGGTGGGTGTCAGGAGGATGGGGCCAGGCTCTTTTCAGTGGTGCCCAGCGACAAGACAAGAGGTAACGGGCAGAAACTTGAGCATAGGAAGTTCCACCTAAACATGAGGAGGGCCTTCTTTACTTTGCAGGTGGCAGAGCACTGGAACTGGCTGCCCAGAGAGGTGGTGGAGTCTCCATCTCTGGAGTCATTCAAAACCCACCTGGATGCGTTCCTGTGCAACCTGCTCTAGGTGACCCTGCTCTGGCAGGGGGGTTGGACTAGATGATCTCCAGAGGTCCCTTCCAACCCTATGATTCTATGACTCTAAGGAACGGTAGGTAAGATTGTCTCCAGATTGAACAGATATGTTTCTTCATCATCTAGCATAACCTCTTCCTCAAATTATTTTTTACTATACAATTCCTGGTCTTTTCACATTCCCCAAGAAATGATGAAGTGACAAAAAGATAATTTGAGTGGCAGCCACCTGATTATTTTACTTTTTTTGTAAGGATTGAAGACTAGCTATGAAAACATCCTCTCACGCCCAGACGGGTAGACGTGATAATCACTGTAAGTTTTCCCCCAAAGTATGCCCTACACAAGTGAAGTATAACACAACTGCTACAAGTTTCCTGATGTTTCTTCGGTTTTTCATTTTCTGACTCCTATTTGTTTAGGTCCGCTACTGGCGTCCAAGAGGAGCAATCCCTGCTGCCAGTAGGGATGTAGCCCTGCAAAGGGCCTCACCCAAAGCCGCTCAAGCCGGCAGAGGAAAAAAGCAAGATCCCCCTTGGTTTCATGTGAGGCCTTCGATCTTAGAAAGGAAAAAAATCAGTTTGCAGCATGTTCACAGATGTTGGCTTTCAGCCCTTTCTTCCTGGGAAATACACCATTCAAACTTTATGCCATTCAAACACTTTATGCTTTAGCCTCAACATACTTGGTAACCTCAGATCAAAAACATACTTCACGTCACAGAAGAATCAAAAATCATGTTGTAGTTAAAGTTTAATGGCAATTCCATTTACCTCCATATGATTTATATAACCTAGACGTTGCTACGACATTGCACCTACATTTTATCACTACTTAAATTCAAACCCAAAGAGCAAAGGAAACCAGACCTGGAACTGGAAAAGAATCCACACCCCTGTTTTGCTCAAGATTATGAGTAGGGGAAAAAAGTGCTGACCAGAAATGTTAGTGAAAAAAGACTCTATTTGATAGAAAAGCCTTCCTGAAGTTTCCTCACCACACCAGCTTGCAAAGTGAATGAGCACCGTCCTTCGATGTCCTTAGACATCCTTCCACATGACTATGAAATGCTTTTCCATAAATAACAAAAATTACAGCTGTAGAAGTACTGGGCAGAGGATGAACTTAGAATCAACACAGCCACAATTAGGTTTTTCTAGTTGCTTTCCATGAGGAATAATTAATACTACTGCTGAGGTAAATACACGTCACTGTTAATTTATTTTGCAAGGCCACAAGTTTACAGCAACGAAGCACAGGTCTGTCCTCTGATTTCCAGACACCAAACAGAGCATTCCATATACCTAGTTCCCACATCACACTCAGTGTAAAAAAGCCTTGGGTTAAGATCTACAACCTCATCAAAACAGCCCATCTCAACTCCAAATGTTAATTTACACGTTGAGCAAAAAGCTAACAAAGAGCTACATGACAGTAACCACTTAGACGACGTTCACACTCTTCTGAAGAGCTCAGCTTTAAGCGAATGAAACCTTTCATACAGACTTAAGTTTGCTTGACCTTCCATAAATGCTGAAGCACGTAGCCCCTCATCCTCATCACTAGCAGCACAAAGGGGTTGCATCTTTTTACGCTTGTTTCACACGACATACTGTGAGCTCCAATATACAAGCTGTCATCTATGTCACACTGCGCTTTACCCAATACGCTGGTGGAATTTTGGACAACAGAAGAGAAGGGAGCGGAGCAAACATTTTAGCAATACCAAATGCCATTTTTGCATGTGCTCACAGCCAGCTTGTAATCCAACAGCTTTTACTATCAAAGTGAGGACGCAGCCCAACCATTATTAGCATTTCTGAGAAAATATTGAAAGGGTCAACTTTAAGTAAGCTCCATACATTCAGCCGGTGGATTATTAAACCACTCGACCTCTTTGCTGCAGAATTTGGGCCCTTGACTGCTTAATATTAAATAAGCATTGAACTCCCTGAAGGTAGTAGATGCCAAAGTCACGACCAGACACGGAATTTCAGAAGCCTCCTTCCCCCTCCATATGACCTGAACTTTCCAGATGGATAGTATTTTATACATAAGATTTTGGTCTGTCTTCTGCAGCTATTCTTTCATTGAAGAAGTTTTATTTTTCCTGCTAATCCTATCACTTAGGAAAGCAGCTGCCTTTGCTCCCACCACAAGTACTGTTCTGTTGCAGGTCCCATCCTAATATTTGGGAATCGGTTAACTTTGATGAGAAGCATCGTAGCTCCCAGTTCTGGCAGTAACACTACACAAATACCTCACTGGAAACTATCCAACACCAGGACTTCTTACAAAATTGTGATGAAATGTTCAGCGACAGTAGATGATCTTAGTTTGTGTAATTACTGTATAAGCAGATGGTCTTTTTTTTTTTTCCCCTTCACATTCTTCTAGCAGTTTCAGTGCTATACAATTAACAAACTCTCCTTCCACTAAGGTAGAAGTGTCTTCAGATTTATCTTTTTTATCTCTTGCTATCCACTCTTCCATCTCTTCGGGCCCACCACTGTATGTTCAGACACTCATCTCATTCACATCCATTTCCTCAATGCTCAATGAGTCGCAGAGAAGCAGGACGGCTCAAATAAGTTACACAGCAGCTACACAGGTGCATACGGCATGTCACTACTTATCACAAGCCAAGTGAACACATAGTCCCTCATACAAGCAAAACCTCACCTGCAGACGCAATTAAAAATACTCTTTGATTATAAATACAAAGCAAAAAATAAATTTAAAAAAATCGTATGGTCAAAATATGATTAAGAGATTCAGTTTAAATATTGGCTCTTCAGCATCAGAGTAAACTTTGTACTCGCAACTAGCTTTAAGGAGCTACTTGACCCCCACTCTAAAGGATGCAGTTCAACTATGGGTATGCTGAGGAAGAACCAAATCATGGGGGGGGCAAAACCCCCCCAAAAAAAACAGAAACCAAAGTGTGTGACTCTCTAGACTTCTATGAACACCTGAAAATGCCCCAGAAGATTACTTATACCAAGTTAAGACTTACATGTAATTTCAGAAACGCTCTGTGGAACCAGAGGTGCCATTCCTAGCATCACAGCCAAAGATACTACCAGGAGTACAGAAATACCATAAAATTTGCCATGTTGCCACAGCTGAATACTCAGCAGTTCGGGGTTGGTGGATTTTGGGGTGGGTTGTTTTTTTTTGCTCCTGTCTTGACACTACTCTGGGGAATTGACTGGATTAAGTCCATGCCATTCTACAGTGTGAACCTAGCAAATAGCAATGTATTAGGCCTTTTACTCCCCAGACTAGAGACGTCAGAAAAGTCAACCAAACTACCTGTAAAGGACAGGAGCAGCCAAAAACAAGAGGCAGGGAGACGGCCTAGGAAGGCAGACTAAAAACCCCCCCTTCTCAGCACACTTGCAGAGAAGATAACAGCACTTCAGGTTGTTTGGATAACGTGCTGGTAGAAAAACCTCTCTGAGAAGCATTTACTAATCAGCAGTTTAAAATCAATGTCTATTTTCAGCTGTGAGCCACAGAAAATGTGAATAAAGTCTGTTTGATAGTATTGCTTCAGACTTACAGAATTCCTCCTGCAGAACGGGATCTCGTTGCAGGGGACACTGCTGGGGCCTTCTGAAAGACCCCAGAGCAGCGCTCCTGAGCTGACCCAACTCTTCAGAAGTCTTCAATACATAAATTAAAAACCCAGAAAGTAGCTGGTATATGATGATGGGCACATAGCACCATCTCAGCGTTGGATATTTCATCCAACAGGCACAACTCTCCCAGGTTATGCACAGTGATACTTTTTCAAGTAACTGGCAATTTTTCAGGTGGCCACTAAGACATAGGAGAAAAAAAACAAACCACTGTATGCTGAATTATTTCATTACCATATGATTATTCACGTATGTTACATTATAAGTAAGGAAACCAACTATAGAATCCCTCAGAAACCAAATGTACTCTGTCCCCAGAATGCCACAACAGTGATTCCTTATACAAAATTGAGTTTTATTTGCAAGGATGAACAAAAAAAATAAAAATCCCTTGATAAGTATTTATTCCCACTTTTTCAGAGACACAATAACGACCAAATTCTTACCAGCTCTCCACTGATAATGTGAATGATTATTAAGCCCCCTGTGAAATGTGGCAGAGTGGCAGCCAGGCCATCAAGAGCCCATGCCATACACGCTGCCTGTTTGCAGCATGAAGTTTGTTATCTGCGCCGTAACACCGTCCACCCAGCAGTCGCCCACTTCAGTTTAAACTAATAATGGAAAATAACTCAATCAAGTTTTCTTTATTCCTGCAGCACATGCTGAATGTCCAAAGCAACGTATGTTTTATATGGTGTGTTACTCTCTGCTCTATATGCCAAAAATTTCAGTCAATTTTTAACACGACAAATTTCAGTGCACGTTTCTAGACCTGTATGACAGGAAACCCTGAACACTTTCCATCAGACTTATCAAGAAAGTGATTCCAACATAAGCTCCTATTCAGACATTTATTCCTTTATTTCCCAGCTACCTCCAGAAAGGTCAATCACCTTTTGGCTGAGCACTTATCTGGTGAGTTTTCATAGATTCTTTTTCTTCAGCCTGTGCCAGGAGCCCCCCAAAAGCACCAAAAGGTACAGCTGAGCCTCCATGTGAGACCTGGGATCCATATACAGTGTCATCGGTCCAACTCCCTCCTGATTTTTCCGGTGTTTGATACAGGCAAGTAACACAACATACTCCCATGTTGTATTCACAAGCAGGTCAAGTTTAACCTGCCATCACTATGAGGTGAAGCATTAAAGATGAAGTACAAGCATCCTCACATCGTTCTCCACCAGTTT
The DNA here is from genome assembly GCA_013396915.1 of Stercorarius parasiticus. Taxonomy (NCBI): domain Eukaryota; kingdom Metazoa; phylum Chordata; class Aves; order Charadriiformes; family Stercorariidae; genus Stercorarius; species Stercorarius parasiticus. The sequence continues at coordinate 58,487 of VWZL01004996.1, read as the reverse complement.
GTACTCCCATCAGCTGCACGTGTGACACCGTATGTGCAAAGTTTCAGTTCCAAGTCCTGCAAGTGTTGGCACATGACACGCTCAATTAAATGTATGCGCGTGCTGAATCTGTAATACTTTCTTAATTTTGAGATAGGAAGAACATAATGAATAGTGGCTACAGAACTAAAAATACAGTTATTAAGAAATGGCAGTGTTTCTGCATATAGTTCTCCTCTCTGCGGAGAAGTCTAAGACACAGTGATCGGGGATTAAAAAGCAATGCACCGACCACATGGGCCGGTCTATATCTTTTCTGACACCCTGCAGGCTGTGGCACCTCAGGGCTGATAATCCACTTGAGGGACACACATGATGACTTATCATGGAATCACGGAATTTTACAGAGTTGGAAGGGACCTCTAGAGATCATCTAGTCCTACTCCCCTGCTAAAGCAGGATTGCCTAGAGCACATTACTCAGGACTGCATCCAGGCAGGTCTTGAAAGTCTCCACAGAAGGGGATTCCACAACCTCCCTGGGCAGCCTGTTCCAGTGCTTCATTTTGGGAAACTGTTTCCCTATAGCTTTTCTGGTGCAATGCGATGCACGGCATAGGAAAATCTAAGAATCCGAGATTAAAAAAAAAAACAACAACCCAACAATATCACAACAGTATGCTTGCACCACGTCAAGTCATAAATTACAGAGTTTTGTGGTATGTGGTTTTGTTACCTCATACTAGGCATCATGATAATTATCGGAACCACACCTTTCATCTCGCTGACCTATAACACTACATTAATGTAACGTTACACTCACAATTTAAATTTCAGTGAATTTTTTTCAGGTATTCAGGCCTGCCTATTAAAACTTAATAAAGTGAAATGCAGGGCAGGTTCATCGCTTTGTAGCGGCACNCCCGGCCAGGCCGGTCCCGCCGGAGGGGTGGAAGGGGGGGAAAAGGGAAAGTTGGCGCCCGCGGCCGGCCGGGAGCCGCCGCGCCGCCCCCTCCTCCCCCGGGCGCCGCCCGCCCTGCCGAGGGGCGGCC